>JAKSZP010008091.1:0-141512 GCA_022478985.1 Massospora cicadina | reverse complement strand
AAAGAATATGGCACAGCTGGACCTCAGAGAACTTAATCTATTGAAACTTTTTCATCTTTTCCCCTGAAAATCGGGAAATTAACCTTTACCATTCCAGCTATTGTACTCAATAATTTGAGTTACGACCTACTTTTGAGGGCTCAATTTTTATGAAAATTTGATGAATTATCAATTACCTTGACTCGTCGTTGTCTCTCTTGGGGTAAAGAGTTTCCTTACTTTTATCTAATTGTGCTTCCACCTGACATCAGTTATGTCTGCTAGAAGGAACTAAAAGGTCTTATTCACTTCAGTATCAGGTTGAAGCCTCATGTAAAATTACCTCCTACCATGGCTGATACTGAAGAGGGAATGCCTATTTTTCTCCTGAGAAATTAGTTATTCCGCCAAAATTACAAGTAATTATTAACATTTCTTTGCATTTTTCAATTCCCAAGGGACATTTGTTACTAGTCCAAGGCACTGTCAATCCTTCTGCTAAAGAGCTCTTGCCTTGTCCTGGAGTATTGGATTATGCTTATTCAGGATCATTGTCTGGCTTACTGGCGAACCATACCAATGAGTTGAAATTGATAGATTGAGAGCACCCGATTGCTTATGTCAAGCTGTTACCCTTATCTCATATCTATGATTTTAAACCCTTTAGGAGTTTTTAGGACTTTGGATTGGAGAGTGATCAGGAAATCCTTACTGTGGGTCCTGCTATTGGAAAACACCTCTCTAGTGAACAGGAAAAACAAGTACTTCAATTGTTTGATGAATATTCCGACATCTTTGTTAAGCATACTTATGATTTTGGGAAGATGAAAGGAGTAGTGCACACTGTTGAAAATGGTGATCACCTTCCTATTTGTGTGAAGCCCTATCATAAATCTAAAGTAGAAGAAGCCCAGGTTACCAAGGAGTTGCATCAATTGTTGGAGGCTGGTTTATTGAAACCCTCAAATAGTCCTTGGGCATCCCCATTTTTATTGGTTAAATAGAAAAATGGTTCTCATAGAGTTGTGATGGATTATCATTGACTGAATGCCATCACTTAACGGGATTATTATCCCTTACCTAGGATAAATAATTCCTTAAGTTGTTGGCTGGATCCACCTATTTTTTGGCCATAGACTTAGCCAGTGGATACTGGCAAATCGAGTTATCACTGGAAGATCGTGCCAAGTGTGCCCAGATATCAAGTGAAGGGTTGTTTGAACCAACTCATATGCCTCAAGGACTAAGCAATGCCCCAGCAACCTTCCAAAGGGTCGTGGACAGTATGCAACAGGACCTTGTAAGACCCAGGGAATGTCCTCTGGGTGTTGACTGGGCCATTTTCCCATTTATTAGTAAGAAGGAACTAAAGATGATGGCTGTACCCCTCATTACTCAGGGCGATCTCGCTCACGTAGTAGATGAGCGCTGGGTAACAGCTCTCCCACTTCAGATCCTGTTTCCCATACCCACACTAACCTCGGCAGAACTGTTACAAGGATCAGGTGATATATGTGCTGAGATCGCCAAAATAAAATTTATTGTAACCAATTCAAGTGGTAATCCACCCAATGCTCAGATTTTAAATGGTCAGAAAGGTATGAAGAATGATCTATCAGCCAGAATGCCTGATGGTTGCAATTTGATTAACATGATGATTGGAAAAATCTCTCCCCTCCCAAATCTGGCAGGCATCACCCCCGATGGGCAGCTTCCTGCTGACAAATTGGGCGTTGCACCCAATACAATGCCATTGACCAAACGAATGGCCCAGCAACTGAGCATGGGCGGGTTGGGCATCCCAAACCCATTCTTAATCAAATGGGTCCACCCCAATTTGGGGTGGCCTTGGGTGATTCCTGCTGCTTGTTGGGCTAATGCTGTTGTGCCAACTGTCAGAAATGTAGTCAAGCTTTAGTTCAGGCATTTGAGGTCAAACTGACAGTGACTTGGCCCACCGCCAAATTTTGTCATGATGTTCCCAAGGTACTGTCTGCCTATTTCTGAATAATTTGCCAGTTAGGTCGAATTTGAGGGACCTGATCCCAGCTTTGCTTTCCCCTAAATTGACTACATTTAATCAGTCACATCGCAAAGATAAAATTGTTGGTCATTTTTTCTTTCCTAAATTTCCATTAAAATTCTTTCCAAAAATTAGTTTTTACATATAAAAAATTAAGCCGCTTTATCTGCTGATGTTCACATACCCCTCAGGGTTAATGGCCATATGCATCTAGTACTTTATTTTGTGCCTATATAAAATTCTGTCTCACCAGCAGATATTGGTTGAACTCTTTCCTGGTTCCATATTTGTCATATCAGCAGCTGCGCCCTGGGCATTCTGGTTTGCTGTCCAGATGCTCTGGCATCTGGGCTGGCAGGCTAGTCTAATTCTTACTTGCTGTTCACCTGACATAATCAACTAACAGTTATTCCTAGCCATTTCTGCCTTTCTCACATGTGTAGGCGCATCAATGGTTCCTTCTTTCCAACTGAGCCAGGTTGTAAAGAAGATTACCTCAGACTGCATTAGACCAGCCACACTCAAACCTCAAAACCATACCCCATAGTTTCTGCGGCTACTTGCCCATTGGTTTCCCTGGACCTCACCACCATCTCTTCGGTATTGCTAGATTCATCCACAACTACCAATAAGGAGAACTACGCTTACTTCTTAGTACCCATGAAAATTAGCGTTGGTTCTCATCACAACTCTTTTGAGGCCCTGGTGGACACTGGAGCCGCGGGAAATTTTATGAGTGTTGAATTGGCACAACAATTAAAGCTGGAAATGGATGCAGGCTCCTTAGTGATGGTGGCCTCATCTGGTTATCAGCCATCATATGTCATTCGCCAACTGGTACCTTTTTCAATCCACCATTTCACCTTCTGCGATCACTTTTTGGCTATACCATACTTGGTATTTCCGTTGATCTTAGGTGTGGGGTGGTGGCGTTGTCAACATGTGAAGATTCATTTAGAGTCCAATACATTATCGTTTATCAATGATCATTCAGAGGGAGAATTCCCTTTGATCAACACCCTCAAGAAGGTACAAGGAACTAGCTCTATCACTACCCTGGTTACTTCTGCGGGCATTCTGGCCGATTTCCCCAAAAGATTAATGCAATATTGGAGAATCTTTGACATGGAAAAAGCAGATCGCCTGCCTAAACACACCAGGTACAATTGTGGGTTTCGAATGACTGTGGAGTTGGTGAACATCAACTGTCCGTTGTATCCCTATACAACGGAGGAAGAAAATGCACTCAATAACTGGTTGGACGATATGTTGAAAAAAGGTTGGCTGTTCAAGAAGACCTCACCCGTCACCTCCCCCATCATTTTCGCCAAAAAAACGGATGGTTCTCTCCATCTCTGTGTGGATTACGGTCATTTGAACAAAATATCAGTTACTGATCCCTACCCATTGCCTCTGGAGCAGACAATCAGCCAGGCGATTGCCAAATCCCGTGTGTTCTCAAAACTGGATCTGATGAGCGCTTTCAACCAAACTCAGGTAATGGAAGGACAGGAATGGTTAACGGCGATCCAGATGAAGCGTGGCAATATCCAATTCCATGTAATGCCTTTTGGGCTGAAGAATGCTCATGCTACATTCCAACGGATGATTGAAAATGCACTGGGTGACCTCCAGTTCACTTGTGCTGTTGCATACATCAATGATATTCTGGTTTACTCCTCAACTTTTGGAGAACACGCAATTGACTTAGAAGCGGTGGTGGTCGCCTTGCATAAAGCAGGGTTGTTTCTCAAAGCTTACAAGTGAGAGTTTTATAAGTAGGAGGTTACTTTCCTCAGGAACCTGGTTCTTAAGGATGGTGTCGCAATCCCTCCTAACAAGTTAGATGCGATCCAAGAATTGCCAACCCCAACTACCCAGAAAAAGTTATGGTTTTTCTTGGGAACCATTATTTTTTTAGAAAGTTCTCCCCCGCACTCTCAGCTCGCCGCCCCACTCCACCCACTCACAGGGAAAAATGTACCTTTTTGTTGGATGGACAAGTGCCAACAGGCTTTTGAGTTAATCTAAGATGTGTTCATATCCTCTCCCATTTTAAAACATGCTGATCCCACCAAGCCATATATCGTTGCATGTGACGCGTTGTCAGTAGCTGTTGGAACAGTGTTGCTCCAGGAGCACGATGGTTTGGAACACCCAGTCGCCTACTTTTCCTGAAAGTTTACCTCTACAGAGCAGTCTTTGGCTATTTATGACAAGGAGTTGGCAGCTGTTGCATAGGCCCTAACTCATTGGAGGTACCTGTTATAGGGTCCCCAACATGAATTAATGGTTTGCACGGATCACCAGGCCTTGTTGTACTTTCATAAACCCCAAAAATTGGCACACTGATAAGCCCAAACCTATCAGGACCTGTGCAGTTTCAACTTCAATAAATGAATTTGAAAAGGGTGCACTAGATGTACTTCCTAATTTTCTCAGCCGCAGCCCCACCCACAGTTCCGCGGATCCAGAGGAAGTGAATATCATTACCGAGATTCCAACCACCCAAATCTTGTCAATTGTTCCCCCTGTCATTTCTTCCATTGCTCTGGCTCCCAACGCTCCATTAGCTGCTCAGGTCTTAGTCAGTCAAATGGTCTGCCCTGAGGGCTTGGAGTTGGTTGAGCAGTTATCTCACCAGAAGCCTAAACACTCCCTATACTCACTAAAGGAGGGTTTTATATACTTTAGCTCTCGCGTTTAGGTTCCCCCTTCTTTCCTAAGTGAGGTATTTCGCGCCCATCATGACCCCCCACGATTGGTCACCCTGGTTTTAAGAAATGCATTGATTTAATCAAATGGACCTACAATTGGGCAGGTTTGACAAAAGAAGTTCCGGGCTGGATCACCGATTGTGTTACTTGTGCTAGGGCCAAGTTGGACCACTCTGGAAAAAATGGCCTCCTGCATCCCTTACAGCAGGTGGAGGGTCTATGGACATCAGTGTCCATGGATTTTATTGTCGAGCTCTTCTGTTCTAATGGGTTCACAGTGGTGATGGTAGTTGTGGATTGCTTTAAGAAATTATCCCTCTTTATCCCCTGCACTTCCACGATTATATCTGAAGAAACTGCCCACCTTTTCGTACGCCATGTGTTTTTGATGTTTGGTCTCCCCCAGGAGATCATCAGCAACCATGGTTCCTAGTTCACCGCGCAGTTTTGGAGTGAAATCCTATCAATCCTGAAAATATCCCCCTGTCTCTCCATGGCGTATCATCCTCAGTCTGATGGCCAGACTGAGCGGGTCAATCAAGTTCTTGAACAGTACCTGCGTTGCTATGCTACAGCCACACAGGATACTTGGGCCAATGATCTCCCCCTCACCCAGAAGCGTAAAATAATGGAACCCACGCATCCATGGGGTTTTCCCCTTATGAAGCAACGTTGGGTTATAATCCTTCGTTTTCAGTCAGACCGTGCTTGTTGCCAGAGGTTCAAGCTGCCGCGGACCATGCTGCTCATATAAGACCAACTCAAGGATTAGTGCAGGAACACCTCACTAAAGCTATAGACAACTACAAGCAGTTTATGGATCATAAGCATCTTCCAGGTCACAAGTTTATAAAGGGTTCTTATGTTATGCTTGACACCCATCACTTAAAAATTCAGGCTCCTTCCCACAAATTCGCCAGCAAACATTTGGGACCCCATTTGGTGAAGGAGGTATTGGGTAATGGGGAGTTCTGACTGAAGCTCCCCGCGCATTGGAAGCAGCATCCCGTTTTCCATGTTTCCCAGCTGTCACCCTTCATGGGTGAAATTCCCACAGAACTGGAACTGATTATTGTCAATAATGAAGAGGAGGCTGAGGTAGAAGCTATTCTGGCATCCCAGAAATCCCGATGTTCTGTACAATATCTCGTGGCCTGGAAAGGATATCCAGCCTAGAAAACAGTTGAGTCAAGGCGTGCGATTGTGAAAATTGCATGTACCTGGTTGATGCGTTTGATTTACCCCACCCCAAAGCTCCCCATCCCCCCCCAAAAAAAGTCGCGACTATTATGGCAATCAAATTACCTAAGGTTCACAAGAATGTGGCTCTTGTGCAGTTCCCTGGTGGTGGGACCCTTCCCTTGAGAAAAGGAAAGGGTAATGTAAGTCCCGGGGAAAATCCTCTGGGTGTTGACCGGGCCATTTTCCCATTTCTGAGTAAGAAGGCACCAAAGAGGATGGCTGTACCCCTCATTACTCAGGGCGATCTCGCTCACATTGTAGATGAGCGCTGGGTAACAGCTCTCCAACTTCAGATCCTGTTTCCATACCCATGCTAACCCCAGGAGAACTGTTATGAGGAATCAGTGAAAGCTGTGCTAAGATCGCCAAAATAAAATGATTGTAACCAATTCAGGCGGCAATCCTCCCGATGCTCAGATTTAAAATGGTTAAAAAGGTATAAGTCTGATCTATTGGCTGGAATTCCTGATGGTTACAATTCAATTAACATGAAGATCAGAAAAATCTCTTTTCTCCCAAATCTGGCAGGCAACACCCCCAATGGGCAGCTTCCTGCTGACAAATCAGGCGTTGCGCCTGATGCAATGCTATTGACTGAACAAATGGCACAGCAACTGAGCATGGGTGGGTTAGGCGTCCTAAACCAGTTCCCAACCAAATGGGTCCACCCCAATTTGGGGTGGCCTTGGGTGATTCCTGCTGCTTGTTGGGCTAAATGCCATCACGCCAACCATCAGAAATGTAGTTGAGCTTTGGTTCAGGCATTTAAGGTCAAACCAAAAGCAACTCAGCCCACCGCTGAATTTTGTGATGATGGTTCCCAAGGTACTGATCCACCCATTCCCAAATAATTCGCCAGTTAGGTCAAGTTTGAGGAACCAGATCCCAGCTTTGCTTTCTCCCAAATTGACTACTATTTTATCAGTTGTATTGCAATGAGAAATTGTTAGTCAATTTTTCTTTCCTAAATTTCCATTAAAATTCTTTCCAAAAATTACTTTTCACATGTTAAAAATTAAGCCGCCTTATCCACCAACGTTTGTGTACCCCTCAGGGTTAACGGCCATGTGCATCTGGTACTTTATTTTATGCCTATATAAAATTCTGGCTCACCAGCAGATATTGGTGGAACTCTTTCCCGGTTCCATATATGTCATATCAGCAGCAGTGCCCCAGGCATTCTGATTTGCTGTCTGGATGCTCTGGCATTTGGGCTGGCAGGCTAGTCTAATTCTTACTTGCTGTTCGCCTGAAAGATCTAAAGCTTACTTGTGTTCTGGTATATCTTGATAATATTACAGTGTTCTCTAAAACTTTTACTGAGCATTTAAAACACCTAAAAAGAAGTTTTCAGCCATTTTATGGGCTCTTACTTAAAACTTAAACCCTCCAAATGCTCATTCTTTAAAAACTAAATGAACTTTTTTGGACATCAGGTTTCAGCTAAAGGGATTCAACCTCTTGCGGACAAAGTTCTAGCCATCCAACAGATGCCTATTTCCTCTTCTTTATGGGATATTCAAGTCTTTCTCGAGATAGTTGGGTATTATCAGCAATTTATTCCCAACTTTGCTGATATGGCTGAACCTTTATTTTATCTATCGCAAAAAGGAGTGTCTTTTGAGTGGGGATCAGCTCAAGATCAGTCATTCAATTCTCTGTGTACTGCCTTGATGAAGGTACCTGTTCTAATTCACCCCAGTTTGATAAGCCTTTCTTTTTACATACTGATGTAAGCAATGTCGCTATTGGTGCTATCTTAGCTCAGTGTGATGAAGAGAAGAATGATAATCCTGTTGCTTACTATAGCAAAACTTATTCAAAGGCTGAACGAAATTATAATGTTACTGAGCGGGAATGTTTGGTAGTAATTTTAGCAATTAAGCACTTCCGCCCCTTCTTAAATGGTAATCATTTCATTGTTATTACCGACCATTCTTCATTATGATGGTTGCAGAACATGATGGATCCTGACGGGAGGTTGGCCCGTTGGGCTTTACAATTGCAAAATTACAATTTCTCCATTGTTCATCGCTCAGGGGCTAAGCACCAAAATGCTGATGGGCTGTCTCAACTGCCTATTCTGACCTTAGAACCAGAAAAAGAAGAACGCTTATACAATCTTATTGGACGGCCTGAATTATGGGATAGAGAAACTGAAGAAGATCAAGCCTTTCTAAAATCAATTACCAAAGATACTATGATTCAAGATGGAGCTTTGTATATGAAAGTCAAATCTAAGTGATTGCCCTTCCTACATCCCAACTCCAGGTTTCACGCTGCAATGGAAGGTCATGAACAAGTCGGTCATAGTGGCTTAAAGAAAACTCAAGAATGGTTGTAGACATGATACTATTGGAACAACATGACTGATTTTATTCGGGAGACCCTTGACTCATGACTTACTTGAAAACGTCATGGAACTACTAAACCTACATATCAACATCAAGTCATTTCCACAACTAAGGCGTTTGAAGTAGTCAGCATTGATGTTGTAGGGCCTTTTCCTCGAGGAGTGCATGGTCATCAGTATATCATTATGGCTGTTGACCATTTAACCAAATGGGTTGAGGCCATTTCCATTGCTACCCCTTCAGCTAAGACTACAGTATTATTCCTATATCAGCATATCATTTCTCAAGAGGGTGTCCCAAGGCTCTTATGTCAGATAATGGGACTAATATCACCTCTCAACTTATACAAGAGTTATCCAAATTATTTAACACTACTCAGCGATTTGTTGTCCCATATAATCCATCTACAAATGGGTCAATTTACGAGTTAATGGGACTCTGGTCTCAATTCTAAGAAAGATGGCATCCACTGAACCGACTTGGTGGAATTTTAATTTCCTAGTGCCTTGTTTGCTTATTGGATAAGCTACCACCGTATTATCAAGATGTCCCCATTTAAGTGTATATATGGGCGGGATCCTTTAGTCCCTTCTAGTGTTCAGACAATCCTTGAGGAAAGCATACCAGAAAATTCTGATTTAATTATGAGGAATTTGGCTGACGAGATTATCATTCTTCAGGCTCAAGCAATGAATTTGATTGAAACAACCACGCTAAAACAGACTCAAAGGAGCAATCAACACAAACCTGTTTTACCTGAATACCAGATTGGGGATTACATTATGTACTATCATTCTCAGCATGGTAGGTGGACTGAAAAGTTAGGAACTAATTGGTCTGGTCCCTATAGATTTATATTTAATAAAGGATTAGAGTATTCAGTTGTTCATAATGATACTGGTATAGTGGTAAATCGTATTCATCCTAGGTCTTTAAGAAGTCATCCTCCACCACGATCAAATCTTGAGGGGGGAAGTGTTGGGATTTTTCCAAATTCTCATATCTGAAAATTCTACTTCATCAATTCCCCCAACATCATCAGAAGGAGCGAGTAATACATCACACTCTATTAAGGTTAGCGATCAATCTGATCCCAATCAATTGGTTAAAGATTTGTTTGCACAGAGATTGATTCTTTCTGATAGATTGCAAACCTTAAAAAATCCTATAAATATTCCCTCTTTTCGAAAATAAAGATTAGGTCATATTATAATCTATATTTCCATTTAAATTTACCGCCTTTTTTGGACAATCAGCCCAGTGTAACTTCGAGATACAACCTGCCCCATTGGAAGTTTAATTTAAAACTTCCAGAGTAGGGTTAAAAAGCTTAATAGCCAGTAGGGCCATTAAATTTTTGTGATCTGTAACTCAATATTTGCATTTGGCTCTGGTTAGGGTTTTGCTATAGTAGGCAATTAAAGGTCTACAAAGTTTTCGTCATGCTGTGATAGTATGGCACTGATGGTTATATCACTAGTATCGGTAAAAAGGAGAATTGTTTATTAAAGTTGGTATTTATAAGTATTAATGAATGGGAGAGAGCTGAGCGTAATAGGTCAAAGGGCATCTGCTGCTCTTATTTTCATTGTTAGGGTATTTCATTCTTTAATAAATATACAAGAGGCTCAAAAGTGTTTGAAAAATGGGGAATAAACTGGTGATAATATTCCACCATCCCCAAAAAGCATGTGTGTCTTGTATGGATTTAGGAGGGGATATCTTAGAAATGGCATAACCTTATCATCCATTGGGGATATTCTGGCTTCGCCTACCTTTTGACCTAGAAAATTCATTTCTCTCTGAAGAAAAGGGCATTTTGACGGCTTTAGCTTTAATGAGGCTTGCTGTAACTTCTGGAAAACTTTTTGAGCTATTCTATGTGCTTGGTAAAAGTTCCTGAAAAAACGGTAATATTGCCAAGATAGACTAGTACACATGAGCGTTTCAAGTCACTTAAAAGTTCGTCCATGGTGCGTTGAAAGGTAGCAGGGGCGTCACAAAACCCCTGCGGCATTTAAATGGGCTCAAATAGTCCTTCACTTGAAATAAGGGCAAATTTTTACAATCCTCCAGTGACAAATCAATTTGTCAGTACCCACTTGTAAGATCCATAGCCAAAATAGTGGGAACCTGACATCAGCATAAGGAATCATTCATACGTAGCAATGGATAGCAGTCTATTCTTTTGATTAAGTTAGCTGGCGATAGACCATGACAACAAAGTGGCTACGATCCTTTTTCCAGATTAATAGGAATGGTATAAGTCCTGGGGACAAGCCCTTGAAACTGAATAGGGATCAGCACCCCTTCTGGATGAAAGGGGCCATAAGGCTCCAGTGGACCCCCTGTCACAGATGGGCGACCAAGCCCATGTGATAAATGAGCGCTGGGTGACTGCCTTCCCCCAAAGATACCACAATCACACCTCTTCCCCCCTCCTCAGCCCTGGTAAGTTTGATAGAAGGAGTCTGCAAGGAGGTTGCGCACACCAGGGGGCATGGAGAGGCCCCTGAGACCATCCACTCCCCAGACAAACTATATCAGAATTTTGGGATAATAGCAATTCCCAACATTAGAGCCTGGCCTGCAAATTCTGGACTGGGGGAGACAGTCCATACTTGCCTGCACCGGAAATCAGATTGGGATACAGCTCAGATCTTGAATCAGGGCCCAAAATGACTTGGACCATCTGCCCCAATGCTCTGAAATTTATCCAGGGAGTTCAGATCGCACAATTAGCCCAATTGAGGGATCAGTTCAAGTTACAAAAAACTGATCCAAAGACCACGGCTTCCTGTGTTTAATCTGGAACACCTGAACCATGCGAACAGCCAAATCAGTTCACCAGGACCCAGATCAGTAGTATTGACTTGGTTTGGCCCCAGGAATCCAGATAAACTTGCAAAAGTTTTCTTGACTTTTGTTAAAATCTGGAGCAGCAATCTACCCCCCTCCGAGCCAGCTAACCAAATCCCATCACCAACCCCTAGATGACCAATCACATAATACCTCCACCATGCATTCAGCCCAGTCTTTAGGCAACTGCCCCAGATGGGGGTATTTGTTGGTTCATTCTCTTCTCTTTTGCTTAATAAAATTTGATTTCTCCATCTAGCTTGCAGCAGCCTCCATCTGCCTTGTTAGTTTTATAAAAATTCTGCCAATCAATCTGACGAAACATGCCGACGTCCAAGTCCTCCTGCCAATGTTCATTTGCTGGGTTATCTGGTCGCTTGACCCCGCCATGTGGCAGCAGATCATAAACGTGATAGTCTGCCTTACCCCCAATGACAAACCTGCTGCTTTGTTCATTACCGCGCGTCTGTTAATGGGATCCCTCCCATCCATTTAGTTGCCAAGTCATCCAAAACTGCTCCCCGGTAAAAGCAGCACCTGAGTGCCCCAGCCCCGCCGCTCATGGACTTGGCATCCATAACTGCTTCAGCTGCTGATGTATTGGACCACCTGTGGAACCTGGAGCACCCCTTCCAGGGGAAGCTCAGTCCCAACCCCTTTCATGGGTCCTTCTCTAACTCCGCTTGCACTCCCAACCATGCAGCGGCCTCCATACCATCCCTCACTGGCGCGCAAGCCCACTTACTTGAAGCCGAAGGCCAGCAAATGCAAACCCTAAAGGAGTCGTCATCCTCCCTGCCTCTCCTGACCTTGGGGGTTGCCCCCGCAAGACCCACGGTTTCCCCTAATTCAACCATCTGGTTTGCCTTGGGGGCCTTTGGTATGTTACTGAACTTTTACTTTCCTCACGTCTCCCATAGAACCCCACTCTTAGTAGTCACTTGGACCTCTATGACTTTGGCATTCTGGACCCTCCACTGGGAGCTCGCGCACCCCAACTGGGAGCCCAGTCTAGTTCTTCTTATCCAAATCCGTGACAAAATGGGAAGCCCATGAGCTTTTAGAAGGCACAAGTAACCCAGCCTCTATTTTTTGCTGTAACTCTATGTTCACTTGAGCTTCCTTGACTCTAGATTTCCTGTATGGCTGAGCTTTATATGGAGGGTGATCCTTAGTCTCAATTTGGTGATAACCCCCAACATTATTTCATAGTCACATGGTCCCAGGGTAAAAATATTACCATGCTTTTCAATAAGGTCTTTGATGTTATGGCGTACGTTAGGTGTGAGATTGTCCCCATTTTGGCTGTCAGATAAAGCTATGGTGGATGAAGGATCAAATCTTAAATCTTGTAAAGAGCTAAAACAACTCATGTCAGAAATATTATCAATGGCACATAATTTTACATAAGCAATAGAGGCAAGCTGAGGGACTTGGAGGGTTTGATTTGTTAGATTCATCAATAAGAAGAGATAGATTTCCTGTATGCAGAATTAAAATCCTTGAGCAGGTAAACGCTTTTTTTGAAGCGTTTGGGTGTCCACTTAGCATCAAAACTTGATTAGGAGGGATTTGAATCATAAACCTTAAATCCACAACCACTTGTGAGCTAGAGGGTATTGTAATAGGATGAGGGGCATACAGAGGGATCCCATCTTCAGCATCCACAGCCTCAGGGTGTAAATTAGTTTTTCCTCCTAATACTTGATATTTAACTTTTGCAAATGGTTGATGGGTATTTGATGTGGCATGTCCTTTTTGGCCCTTTTATTTTTGACTGGGAGGTCAAATATTAACAGGATCTGATACCCTAGTAGTGACAGGTACTTTTTCTTTATGGTTGATGATGCAATTGAAATTCCGCATCAATTAAACTCTATTAAGCAACACGTAGTTTAATGCAATAGTGATGGCAGTAATTAGAAGCTTTCCAAATTGGAGAGATAAGGCAGAATATCCCTGATTGATTTAGTTTTCCAATCATCAGTCGTTACATAAATAGCTTCATGGATCAAGTCTGGAGCCAATTTTTTCTGGATAACTTGGGAGAAGATAACGTTGACTGAAGAGCTGGTATCAATTATTGGCAAGACTTTAACCTTATAAACTACCTCTAATTGAACCACCAAAGAGATTTTAATTTTAATTTTTAAATTAATTGTGGGGAAGGCTGACCATGGGATGGACACTTCCGAATATGACTCAGGAAAGACAAACTTAGTACCAGGGGAGGCACCCTAGAGAAGCGATGTTATATCTTGTTGCCAGCGGGAACGCCACTTATGGGAAGGGGGAGGGAACGTGTGAAGGGGCCGTAGCCACTATTGAGCACGTGTGGAGGAAGGGGTCTGATCTGATGAACCAGACTGGGAACCAGGAGGAGACTAGCTGCCGGCGACGTGGTGGGAGGTATCCAAACATCCACGCTTGAAAGTGGTCCACCAAATGAGACCGGAATCTGTGGACAGCTTCTGGGAGGGTGGAAATGGAGCCAGTGATGGCATCCAATACAATCGTGTGGATAGTCCACATGGCGATTGCAACCACCAGAGCACGGAGGGAGGGTGGAAGGGGGGAGGCCATTGATAAAGCAAACATATCTCTTGACAGACTGAAGGGATGCGTTTGATCCTGGCCTAGCAGACGTTGAACTTCGCGCCATGTCACTTTAGAGGTGGGGCACTTCTCCAGGCGGTGGAACAGCATTCCATACTGGCCACACACGACACAGATGAGTG
Source organism: Massospora cicadina (assembly GCA_022478985.1). Lineage (NCBI taxonomy): Eukaryota > Fungi > Entomophthoromycota > Entomophthoromycetes > Entomophthorales > Entomophthoraceae > Massospora > Massospora cicadina. The sequence goes on along the minus strand of JAKSZP010008091.1, from coordinate 127,600 downwards.
TAAAGCGTTAGTGCGCTCAGCTGTATGATACAACCGCCTCAGGCAGCGCCAAACATGGGAGCGGACTTGAGGCTGCAACAGGGGATGGTGTGCGTATTTCCAGATAGTCTTTTGGGTCTCAGTGGAATAAGGGATGTCCATCATGTCCAGGTAGTCCACCCTGGATAGGACATGGGGTCGAATGGGGATCACGCTTCATGGATGGGTAGCCCCTGTACCTCTTGTGTGAACTGAGGAGAGGGGCGGCCTCTTCGGGTTGTATGTCCACTAATATGAATTCTCCACTCTGAGCTCCGCATGAAGAGAGGAGGATTCGTTTGTAGTGGGTTTTAGTCCCGTGAGGACCTGTTGCTGATGTGTGTGATGCGAGGTATTTCATCAGGGAGTGGGGGTTTGATGGATTGTTGAGGCCCAAGGCTCAGGAGAAGTTGGAGTGGGCCGCGCGGGACCAGTGTTGGGATGGGAGTGTAGGAGCAGTGACAGCCGCGATCCAGGTCCCCAGGATCTTGGCAGCATGGGCTTTGAAGTCAAGCAGGCCCATGCCACCTTGATGATGAGGGCCAAACATGACCTCTAGCCATACTGGTGGAGGGCGGCCTGACCAAAGCCATCCTTGCAGCAAAGCATACAGGGATTTGAAGAAGCTTGGGGAGAAGGGGATGGCATGGGCTCCAAACCAGACTTTGGATAGGAGCATAGAGTTGGCAAGAACAACCCTGCCAGTGAGGGTAGTAGGGTGGGCTCTGAGAGAGGCGATTCGCTTCGTCACGTTGTCCAGTATATGGCACTCCATTACTGCTGACGCATATCCGCCTGCCTCTATCCACACGCCCAGATGGCGCACCGGTCCTATGGTAGGACGTGGCATGAAGGGGAGCACCAGTGAAGCGGTGTGTGTTGAGTTAGTAAGGCGTGGACGTGGGCGAGCAGATGGGCCGGGTTGGGAACTAATTGCTGGGGCCCAGCCGTTCTGAAATTGACCAAGGAGGATAATTTCGGTTTTGGAGGCGTTCAGTGCCGCGTTGCTTACCCGGGAGTATTCCTGGATGAGGGCTTCAAGCGCGCGTGCATCTTTGTTATTAGACACCCCCACCACGCAATCATCTGCAAATGCCATCATCTTGACTGGGGTTTGGCCTGGCACATGGACCCCAGTGAGTTGGGCATTCACATTTCACAGTAGTGGGTCAAGGCTGAAGTTGTATAAGAGTGGGCTGAGGGGTCCCCTTGTTGCAAGCCCCTTTGAGGGCGGACTACTTCCGTTAGGAAGCCTGGGCCACGCACTGCCATTGTTGCAGATTCCGTGAGCAGCATTACCCAGTTTATGAAGTGGGGGGTAGGTGGAATTGATGGAGGCAGGCCCTTAGGTATTCCCAGTTTACTCTATCGTGGGTCTTTTGTTGGTCTAAGAATACCAGTGCCCCAGAGGCTGTGGACTGACATGCATTAGCCACGGAGTGCACGTTATCTCAAATCGACCTTCTGGGGATGAAACTGAATTGTTCTGGGGAGATGGTGGCAGATGCTACAGTCACCAAACGGTTAGCCATGATTTTTGTTAAAATTTTGGTGTCTGTGTTTGTTAGGGAAATGAGGCGCCAGTTGGCAAGTCAAGCTTATCCCCTTTCTTGAAGAGTGTGACAGTAAAGGCCTCATGTCCTCCTGGTAGGAGGCGCGTTTCCAACAGGCTTTGGTTAAGTGAGGCTAGCAGCAATGGTGATATATATTTGAAATATTTTTTTAGAACTCATATGGAATGCCATCTGGGCCTGGGCATTTTCGGTTTGGCGCACCGCAAATGGATGTCCATAATTCATTCAGAGTAATTAAATTCATTATTTCCAGGTATTGGAAAATGGTGCAGATATGAGCTCAGTTAAGAAATTCCGCCATTTTGGATGGCTGAATTGGTTTGGCTCAGTATAACTCAGATTTCTATTTTTGCGTTTTGATTGCCACTTTGACTGGTGTGTCTGCAATGGAATTATCTAATCTTCGCACCTGTGTGCAGGCCACGCTCTGGCATGGTGCAAAATTTTTTTTAAAGAAGTATGCGGTGCACTTGTCGCCTTTAATGATGCGTGTGGCCCTGTATTGGATACAAACCCAATGTTTGTGCTACCTTTCGAGTGCATTGAGGTGGGCGGCTGCCTCCGCCCACTTCCAGCCCCATGCAGGGCTGTATCCTGTGGCTGGAATGTTGGACTCCAAGTGGGCTAATTCCGCCAGAGCGCGCGAGATAACCGCCAATGTGGCTTATTAGCACCTGGAGGAGAGATGGCGATAGTGGCGGATGGTGTCCTCTTTGAAAGTTGCTTATGTGGAAATGGGGTCCGCGCAAAACGGTGCAACAAAAGATTTTGCCAAAGTTGCCTCTTCCACCCACATGGAAAATCCTGGCAACGCGAGCTCGGGGGGGGCGGATTTTGCACCAATGTGGGGCCTTTGCAACTGTGATGGTAAGTGGTAGGTTATTGAGACCAGTTTTTGGTTGGAAATTCCATTTTGTTGTTTTGAAGTGGGAGATGTGGGGTTGGAATTTCGCTAGCATTAGAATAAGGTCTATGCGGGTCATGGACCTTAATTGGCCGTTGTGGATGTGGGGATGCATCATGTTTTCGAGCAGTGGGGCATGTCATGGCAGCGCATCCATTAACCCAAGGGTGGCTTTTAGAACGCGTAGTTCTATGTGACCCTGTGGGGCATGGGGTGAGGGAGGCCACCGGTCCGTTGGTGAGGTTAGCCAAAGTTCATGTTGCCAATTAAGAAAGAATCAGGGGGTAGTGGGAGGGATTTGACCGATGAGAAAAATTCCTGATGCTCATGTGCACTGTTTGGGGCATAGATGTTGATAATTGCGTGTGCAACGTCAGCCCATGAGAAGGTGATGATGAGCACTCAGCCATTTAGGAATGTTTCTGAGGATGTGAATTTGAAAAAATTATTTTCTGAATTAGCACCCCACAGTGCTTTGACCAAAAGGATAGGGATGGGAGGAGCATTGTTTTCCAAGCTTCCTCAGAACCTCGTGGACAGTAGGACTCCTGGATGGCCAGGATATCCACGGGTAATTTGTGTTGTAGAAAACTCAGTTTCCTAGCCTGGGACGGGGAGGCCTTGAGTCTGTCAATATTCAACATCCCTAGAGTGAAGGTTTCCCCCATTGCACCTTAGGTGTGAGGGGGTGTGCCCCCAGGCCCACCAGCCTCTTCAAGGTCCCCACGGGCTTTCACAGAAGCACAGGTGTTAGCAGTAACGCTATTGGAGTTTTTGTTGATTTTTGTGGAAAGAGTCGCGTTGGCTTTGGCCTTCGCTTTTTGTTTTCCTGACGTCGGACAATTTTTTGCAGTGAGGATGAGTTTGGTGCACCATCGAGCGGGTCAAAATTTTTTTTTTCAGTTGGGATAGGTCCCAAGTCAGTTTCTACTGGAGCTTGGGTGCAGCGATTGGGTGAGATTGAATCTCCCATTGGATCCTCAGATTGAGTGGCCCGCTCAGCATGGGCTTCCCAGTCTGATTGGATGATGGATTCCTGAGTTGCTTCCGCCGCAAAGGTCTCCATGTCCTCCTGGCGTTGTGAGTGTGGGATGCCGGTGGTGGCCGTGGCCGCTTCCTTGGCCGCGGCCCTATGGCCTGCTTGGCCTTCTTCCGCTCCTGTGGGGAGATGGGCTTTACCAATAGGTAGCAGCCTTGTGCTCCCCACGGGAAGGCCTCCTTGGTGCTTGAGGTTGGTTCATAGTGCGCCTCTCCGCTGGCCATGGCCACCAAGGGGTGCTCTTGGAATGTGACGCCCTCCTTGATGGGGCATGCATGCACCTTATGGCCAAACGCATCACAGTGGGTGCAAATGGGGGGCGCGCTATCCACAGTTACCTGGAATGGGTGGGTGGTATGTTCTGCGATATCAATAAAAGTGGAGTGCGGGATCTGGGTTAGGTCCTTCATGATCTCCTCAGTTGGGGTCCAAACTGCGATGGCTTTGCCAGTGCACAGGTGTGGCATCAGCGTGAATCGTTGCATTTCGAAAGATTGTATTTCGCCATATATGGTAAGACCATCTTTCAGGTGTTGTTCCAAAATGTCACGTTTTACCATAGTAGGCAAAAAGTCAAACATGAGGAAAATTTGGTTTGATTTTGTCCATCTGGTTCGTTTAGTTTCAACGACCCTTTGCCCTTTGGGGAGGCCGACCACTATGCGCACTGCTGCAGCCTCGTCTGCTGCTATTTTGCTTTCAAAACCTAGGTTCAGCCAACCGCGCGACATGGAGTGAGGTGCAACGTACACCGCGGTCAGGAAAATTTTGTGTACATCTTCACAAAATTTTTCCCATAAGGCCGTTTTTTGGATGTCCAGATACACATGGACTCCGAATTCCACCAACGAAAGTGGCTGGGAGTGTGGCATGTTGATGTACTGGTTGCATCGTGCTTGCCATGCAAGTATCTCCAGGGAAATTGTGACCACCAGTTTTTTGAGATTTTTGTCTATTCCGCCAGCTTCTCCAGGGCGTTTTCAAACGTTGGAGGCCGCGGGCCTTCCGCCTGCTCCTCTTACCTTGCTTGCCTAACTGCTCCCTGACATGGGCGCAGACTAATCTCCTCTGTGAGATTATCAAACTAGATTCAGTCATGATTGAATAGGTTGCAAAAGTGTTTGCAACGAGAAAGAAAAAGTCAACCAACCACCAAAGAGATGAAATGAGGTCAATGGCTAGTAGACCTTAATGGGGGATTTGTAGCAAAGCAAGTGGAGGATTTCGCTGCAGCCAAGTTCTGGGCCGCTCAATGCTTTTAAAAGTTTTATCTTACAGCGCTTGGCTTTCCATAGAGGAGCAGACCTCTAATATTTGTTTATGTAGCTGCCCAATATAATAATAATAATACTTAAGAGTTTAATTTCCCTTGGATAGGAAGTGGTACAATGACTTCTTCAGGCGCCGCTAACACAAAGCATCCCAAGGTGCTGGGATTAAGATTAGAGCAAGTACAAGGATCATAAAGCACTTGATTGTCATCAGCATAGGATGCCTCCTTCCCTATACTGACTGATCCTTTGCAGATCTATATAGAAATTATCAACAATTGTCTACAGTTGGTTGTTTCTCTTAAAAAAAGTACAGGATAATTTGGGGGTAGGCAACTTGGGGGTGTAACTGCTAGCACTTGAGGCCAAGGCTTATTAAAACGGGGGGCAGTGTTTTAGTAGGTCATCTGGAATCTCCAAAATGGCTTCTTTGATATGGAGGAGAAACGTCCAGTTAGACTTCACCGCTTTATGATAAATCTTAATGTTAGGTATATTTTTAAACGCCAAAACAAAACAGTGATAGCATCATATAAAGTAAGGCGTTTTCCAGCGACCAACGTTTGAGCCTCAAGATAAAAGCAGTGAGAAACTCAGGGCTTGTTTTAACCACTTGAGGCTTACATACTGAAAGAATTTTTTGGTTAAGAAGGTTAACTCGCTTAAGTTCCCAGAGAAAAGCAGTCTTGGCACTATCCCAAGTCTGACAATGCATTAAATGAGCTACCATAATGTCTTGAGCTATGCAACTAAGGCAGTGGTTAGGTTTTAAGCCATTGGGTATCAGTAGCTTACTCCATGGCATTATATAAAAGGAAGAAAAGATTATTTTTTTCCTGGGACGTCTTGTCTTTATATGATGGTTTGAATGTGCCATTGGTGAGGTTGATAGTCAAACTAAATGGATTGACACTGGAGGTGCGTTTTCACCTGAAGAGGTACTGCTATCGCTGGGAGCTACGTGAGGGTGGAAAGAATCCATCTGACTTTGTAAGTCGTTAATAACTTCAATTATTGAATCTACCCAATAATGGATGGTGTGAAAGGTTGATTTGGCGGCAATGAGCAGGGTTAGCTGCTGAGTTTCGTTTTTTAGCTTACTAGTTACATCATGAAGTTCAAATTGGTGTTGCTCAATGGTGAGAATTCTTTGTTCAATCCCACATATCACTGTGGTTAATTCTGCCACAAAATTAAGGCGTTCATTACTCAGAGAGGGACCTAACGCCAAATAGATATTTCTCATTATATAATAAATGCACCATGAACTCAGGATAAACCTGGCAGGGAGCACCATTTTTGTCAGGGACACTGTGTTTTAGATCACTTATCCTTTTTAATTTGAAGGCCAAGAAACCATAAGTTCCTGAGTGCTGGTTCTTTTTGTATTTTCTTTCCTTGTCTTTAGATTCTTTTCTCAGGCTAACATACCTGGAGTTGTAGATCCTAACTATTGATTTTACCCTAGTTAAATAGAGTAGACCAATTTAGCTTAAAACTGGCAAAAGAGTGTATAAAGTTTATTTGCTTAGGATTGGATTATAAAGGAGGTCAAAGATGCTACCCATTCCATTGCCAAATGGTCAAAGCTAAGATCTATAATGGTTACAAATCAGGGATACTGTAGCAGGCTTAGTAAATCATTAAAATAAGATTGGCTCGCCGCATATTTTTGGTTTGAATCTGGGGTTAAGAGGTTTTGGGCTATTGATATTTGACCAAATTGGGCGGGGATTTTACCCAATATTGTAGGGCTTGAAATTAGTCAAGGATTTTTCTCAATACTGGTTTCAGCTATTTGATGTCTTGGGTTCAAATTCAATCATCTACCTCATCCTAATCTTTGATTTGGGCAGGATTCCTGACAATAGGTAAGAAACTCTATCATACAGCAGCAGCATCAATCCCTCAACCAATGCACTGGGTACTGGTACGGGATCTAACTACAGCTGCCCTTCAGGAGGCAGTTGAGCAGGCACAGCCAGTAGCGCAGCTTTATTCCATTAGTGGTGAAAACTCCTTGCCAGTTGGCTCACTGTTATAAAACAGGCGGTATTGTGAGACACACCAACAGAATTTGCACCGGGTTTGACCCACTGAGCAATTAGGACCAATGATATGCTGATCATTGTACTTGAAACGACAGAATAAACTTATAAATAAATGAATAAATATTGAGCACTTGCTCCCTCAACTCTATTTTTTTTTATATTAATTTAGTGGAGTCTCGCTGTTATCCTCACTTAAAAATACTAACAACCTCCTTTCCTCAATCATCTCATCCCGCTTGTATGGTAACGACTTCAAATAATACCACTTTCATGGCTTAGTAATTCACTTCGCTCTATCTCATTGGTTCCACCAATTATTCATTTTTCAATTCACAATCGCCCAATTTGGCCAATTTCCCGAAAATCCAAATATCGCCTCATTTCGAGGTGCTCAATTAATTATATCTATAACAACTTGGCGGATTCCATTCATTCCACCATATCAACTTAGTGCTTATCATCTAGTCATATTGGAATTGCAACATTACCCCCCCCTTGACTGAATGATAAGGCTCCTATTGCTTATATGCCCGGAGGAACTTTGCATGTACTTGGTTGATGATTCAACCTCTAACTGGGTCCTTGATAGTATACGCGTCGACCCCAGTTTTCTCATTGACTTCAAATGGACCAATCCATATACTGGCCAACTTGTGTTTCCACCCGAATCCATGCTGATTGTGGAAGAGAACCATGTCGTTTTTCTTGAACTGTGCAAGCCACTTTGACATACCTGATCCGCGGCCTGATTCCTGATCTTCTTGGCTAAGCTGAAGCAATAGGCTTCAGTTTGCAATTTGATCAGAATGTTTGCAAGGTTAGTCAAATAGTGGTGGGGTTCCACTCTGCCAGTGTCTTCAACACACAAATAAAGTAACGCCAGAAAAGCTGGGTGTTGACCATATAATAGTTGGAAGGGACTTTTTCCCATGGCAGAATGGTAACTGATGTTATTGCAAACACGGCATTGGAAAGAAGGGAGGTCCAATCAGATTTCAATCTGTTAGTAATTTCTGCAGGATATTCACTAGAGTTCAATTCACTTGTTCGACCATTCCATTAGATTCAGAGTGGTATGGGGTCGTTAGAACCCCACGGATACCCATAAGCTCATTCAATTTGGGGAGGATGTGTGAAGTGAAAGTTGGTTCCATTATCAGTGAGAATAAACTGAGGGCATCCATGTCACTGAATAATGAACTCCATCACAAACTTGGCCACTGTAACTGCCCACAAATCTTGTATTACCCTTGCTTCAACCCACCAGGTCAGATGGTCGATAGCCACCAGAATGTACTTACACCAGTTAGCTCCTGTTGGCAAGGGACCAACGACATCCAGGGAAACAGTTTGCCAGGAAAATGGGGTTTTACTACCTGATAAGAAGTCTTACGGCGGAATGGCTTCTCCACTTAGCACTGATGGCAACAAGAAATGGTTTTGAGCATATTCAAGTTCATACTTTTCCAATAGTAACGAGGGCGCAGCAAATCCATTGCCTTGCACACTCCGCCATGTCTGACAGCCTTGTGGGTGCTCATTATAATTCCCGGCTGGGCTGAAGGTCACAGAAAATTCACTATAGAATCATCAATCCGCTTGTACAGTTCTCCATACAGCTGAAAAGTTTTTGTTTGCATTTCATTTAATGCTTTGATCACTTGGGGTGGTTCATCATCATACTCTCCGCTAAGCATCTTGTTGTACATCACATCACTGATGTCTGCCATCACCACAACAGTTGGCAATAGAGATAAACAGTCAGCGTTCTGATGCTTTGCTCCTGGCTGATGAAGAATCTAAAAAGCATAAGCCTGCAGCTTAAGAGCCCATTGAGCCAAACGGCCTTCAGGTTCTTTGAGGTTCTGCAACCAGCGTAATGTTGCATGGTCTGTTACAATTTTGAAATTTACCCAATGCAGGTAGACTCTGAATTTCTTATATACATAGATCACTTTTAAGCACTCTCACTTGGTCACAGTATAATTTCGTTCATGACTAATCAGACTTTGGCTGCAGTATGCCACTAGGTGCTCCTCTCCTTCGTCAACTTTTTGGGACAAAACTGCCCCCACAGCGGAAAGGGATGCATCTGTTTGTACAATAAATTCCTCTTTGAAATTTAGGTAGCATAACACGGGTGCACTAATTAGTGCCATTCGAAGTGCATCAAAGGCGCCTTGGCGCCTTTCCATCCATTTTGAACATGACATCCTTCTTTAGCAACTCAAACAACGGCCCTCCAATGCAACTGAAATTGAATATGAAGCGTCAGTAGTAACCCACCATCCCCAAAAACACCTGAATGTCCCATTTACTATCTGGCTTAATCTTCTGCCAAATAGCTTCCACCTTGGCTGGTTGAGGTCTCAGCCCAGTTGCATCCACCACAAAAACAAGCTATTCTAACTGATCCTTGAAGAAGTGACAGTTCCTGGGCTTGATCTTGATATTGGCCTCATCCAGGCGGCGATATACCTCTTCTAGATGGGTAAGGTGCTCAGTGAATGTGCGCTAGAAGACATTAATATTGTCAAGGTACACAAGAACACATGAAAGCTTCAGATCCCCCATATTGGTGTCCATTGCTCGTTGGAATGGAGCTGGGGCATTACATAGCCCTTGCAGCATACGAGTGGGTTAGAAAAGCCCTTTGGATGTGATTATGGCGCATTCTTTTTGTTCCGCTGGGGGCAACTCAATTGCCAATAACCAGATATCAAATCCATTGCTGAGAAATAGCGAGCTCTACCTAACCGATCCAGCGCATCATCAATTCATGGAAGAGGGTATGAGTATTTCTTGGTGATACTATTAAGCTTCCAGTATTCAATTACTACACAGTTAGTACCATCCTTCTTTTTAACAATTATGATAGGTGAAGCCCATGGACTCTTAGATGGTTTGAGCATTCCCTACACTAACAGCTGATCAATCTCCGCATTGACGACTTCTTCCACTGCCCTTGAATGGTGGATTGGCCAAGACCTAATGGGGGGATGATCCCCAGTGTCTAGCTGATGGGCAACCCCCGGGCGCACCCTAAATCATGATTGTCAACAGCAAAGATCTCTTCATTTTTCTAAATAAGGATTATACTTGATCTTTTTGGTCTTCCATAAGCCCCCTTACATTTTTCGCGGTACAACTGCCATTATGCCAGCCTGTGTTTCAATGGGCAAGCCAAGTTAATCCAACAAACCAAACTCACGAACCTGGAGGACCTCATCAACTGGAATAAAATGTAGGTACGCCACTATTTGGTGTCAGCGGTTTTGCATTAGTTCATTCTGAAGATTTGCTAATAAGACCATGATCTCCCCATGTCCCAGAAGTATAATTTCCTGGGCCACATAGGGCTCAAACCGTGATTGCTGATAAGGTCCAATGACTTCCCCATAAAGCCCAGCAGGCACTTCCACCTCTAACTCAGTGTTTATGATTACTTGGTGTCCAGAGGGAATAGATATAGGGCCCGCAGCTCTTAGTGGTAGCCCTTGATATTCATAAATTTGATGGGGAAGGGCCCAGATCTTGCACATAAGTCGATTAAAGAAAACCAAAACCACCTCATCACCATATGCAAGGTTAATATGACTCAAAAGTACAGGATCCATTGCATTCCGCTGGAAGTGAAGTAGATTGGGATCCACTGCCCCAGAATTTAATTGTTTCTGCGGTCATATCAACAATTTACCATAGTAACATAAAAGCAGTTCCTATTAAAAGGCCATAGTTATTATTTGGTAGCACTATGGTGGGGGCTACAACGACAATTGACCCAAATTGCAAAGGTAGTGCACTGTACGCTTCTTCAGAGACTGTGTTTTCCGTGCCTGCAGTCCCATACACCATGCGATGTTCCACATCAGGCTTTAACGCCAGTCTTGACACCAACTTTGTGGATACTATGTTGATTGGGGCACCCATATCAATTATTGCTTGAATTCAGGTTTTTCTACAACAGTGTCACAGTAAGTACATTCAGTATAAGAGGCATTCTGATTGTTTAGAACATAGCATTATATGATCTCTCTTTCCAAGGAAGCTCATAATACCATCCCCCATTTTAGAGTATTTTTTAACAATAGCGTCCATGGGGAAGGCCTCGCTTACTTCTTCCAAAAGAAGCGCATCAGCTAATGGATCTGGTTCATCAGTAGCAAGGTGATCGAACATTTTACAAGCAAAAGGCTTTGGTTGTTCCTAAGAGCTTGCTTCCGCCATGTTCATGAATTGCGTTTGTGTCAGCACATTCACCCATCCAACAGGTCGCTGATATAAAAAGGCGTCATCATATTGAGAAACTTACACTGAAGATACAGGAATAGGTTCCGGTGGGACGTTTTGGGTCAGAATAGCGGAGGTAGAGAGTCTCATCTCTACTCCGCTCTGACTTTTCCTTGGTGATACTGCTCCTGCGGCAGGTACTGAACCCGCCGTTTGTGACAACTTCTAGCCAGGTGCCGCAAGCGACCACATGAAAAGCAGTTGACCCCAGAAGTCCTGTGACCTTGATTGTCGTAAAAGGAGTCACCCCAAGAGTTGGGCTGGAGGCGAGGCTTGTATTGATGATAAGGCCAGGGGATGCCAACCGTTTGTTGAACAAGGAGGGATGATTTCTCCAGATAAAAAAGGAAAAGCAGTGGAAATACTAGGTTTCCACTCTGTATTGGGTGGAGGGAAATTAGCGGATAGATGGCGTAGAATTTGAACAAACTTGAGCAAGGATGCATCAACCTCTAATTATGGAACTAAGGTACTAAAAAGCTCTTGATATGGTTTCACATCGGAGGTCAATGCTATGCTTATGTCACATTCAGTTAAAAGCCCTGCCCCAATTAGCACATAGGTTTCTGCTGAGAATCGATCAGCAAATGCAGTGAGGGTCTTGTTATGCTGAAACCCAATGGTAATAAACTCAGCCTTTCTTAGCGCCATTTTTGAAGTTCCTCCAAACTACCACAGCACGGTTTCCTTCACTTTTTGATAGGTAACGGAACTGTTTAAAAGATAGCAAGTTACTTGGTTGGCGCTACCAACATCCAATGTAGACATTAATAATTTGGCTTTATGCTGATCAGATGCCCCTTCTACTACAAACTCAAATTGTTAAAAAACCCATGGATGTTCACATCTCAGTCAAATGGAGGCAGATTGTCAATAAAACATTTTTGCAGAAGTTCCTTTTTCCAATTAAGCACAGCATCTAGGGCAAGCTTGTGTTCTGCATATTCCACAGTTGCAGTGTGTGGAGATCGTTTCTTGGTGAAGCAAGCTGGATATGACATGACTAACAATGGAGGAACACTTATTAAACTATATGATTGATCAATGGGCCCGCTGTAGTGAGCACCACTGTTATCAATTTGGCGGTATATGAGAGACACGCTGACGGAAAATGTACTGGGTTCAACACACTGAGCAATTAGGGCCAATGATATGATGATTGTTGTCCTTGACATGACAGAATAAACTTATAAATAAATGAATAAATAAAGATCACTTGCTCCCTCAACTCTATTCTATTTTTTATATTAATACAGCGGATTCTCGCTGTTATCCTCACCCTAAAAATACTAAAAACCTCCTTTCCTCAATCATCTCATCCCGCTTGTATGGTAACGAATTCAAATAATACCACTTTCATGGCTTAGTAATTCACTTTGCCGTATCTCATTGGTTCCATAAATTATTCAATTGTCAATTCACAATCACCCAATTTGGCCAAAAGTCCCAACAATCCCATTATCGCCTCATTTTGAGGCGCTCAATTAATTATATTCATAAAAACTCGGAGGATTTCATCCATTCCACCATATTGACTTAGTGCTTTATCATCCAGTCATATCATAATTGCAGCACACACCTTCTAAGTTTCCAGACCCTTCACCAGCACAAAATAAGCGCAAATCTTTTCACATAAAGCTGGCACAGAGGAAGCTAGTACAGGAGCGGCTTTTAAAACTAATTTGGTATCACAAAATACTCAGAGAATGGATCAAGTATAGAGTCCCCAAGTAGAGGTGGAGGCTTAAAGTCATCACTTCTCACCATCTAAGTGGATTGCAACTCAGACTTCATTCTCTGTATTTAAGGAGGTGAACATGGACTTTGATACCTCAGAAGATTACCAAATGGAGGAGTTCATGGAGCGCCCTCATGATGCTCCCGTGTAGAGAAGTGGGGGTAGTTCCTGGGCTGGTTTACAGGATCATCAGGCCCTTTAGCTCATAATAACTTTCATTCTCCACGTCAATCTGCTTTGATTTCCAATAAAATTCAGGATCAAGGACTCAAAATGAGAAGCCTTATGGATGCAGTTTTATACTCCGGCACCCTCAGGATATGAAGGGAGACAGCTATGAGCCCCTAAAGGGGCATTCTGACCCTGCAGTCCATCAGCTCTAAAGGGCTGCGGGATTACAAGCGGAGAGCTTTCCTTCTCTTGAACTTCAGGTCAACTTGTATGGATATCGCAGCCATCCAGGAGCCTCATGTCCCCCCTCTGAAGTAGAAGCATGGAATGACCAATTCAGAGATAACTCTTGTTGGACAAACTATGTAGTCCTTATTATCCTTAACCCTGGGTGAAAACACACCAATTTTTGTGATACCTTGATGATAGCCTTATATTTGCTAAATTATCTACCTGAGTTTTCCTTCTTTGTTGCAAACATATACCTGCCTGATGCAGGGCTGGAGCAGGACTGACTTTTAGAGAATATACTCTACTACAACTCCCACGTAACACAGTGCTCACGTGAGATTTCATTACTATACTAATTCAGGTGCAGGACACATTTCCTCCTGCAACACAAGACAAATGAGTTACTGCTTGTCATCAAGATTTCCTCAGGTCAAGTGAATTTATAGATGCCCTTCATTCCATCAGCATCTGGCCTTGGCTGTACTACGGATCCAAGGTGAAGGTTGGGAATTCATGTCATCCTGAAAGATTGATATGGCGTTAGTGGGCCCCTTGCTGGCGGGTTGTGTTTCTTCTCCCATAACCTGAGATAAAACTACAAGTGACCACAGATCCCTCACATTGATCCTGACAACCATCCTCAGACCATCAAGGAGGCTTTGTATAAGGATTGCTTTAGGGCTCATGAACAACCAGTTTGCAAAGGAGAAGTTAAATGCGGCCGTTTGTGATCTAGAAAACCTGGACTCGCCACATTTGCGAACTTTGCAAGAAATGGGAGAAAAAAAAGCAAGGATCTTAAAGGTAGCCTACAACTGTGCTAAGGCTCAAATGATGGCAGATCTGGCTAAAGTTAGACTGGCTGAAGCTAGAAAATGTCAAATTGAAAGGAATTGCCGACTAACACCTTCGTCTCAATGGTTGAAGGCGTGTGAAGTGGCCCAAGAGATGTATCAGCGGAAACTTACAAGAGGAACGGGCAGCAAACTTCACATCATTGCGTTACTGCATCCAGTGGGAACGCCCCACCCATTTCTTCTACCAAAAACAGCAAGCCCGCTCAAAGAATCAGGAGATGGCAACCCTTAGGGTGAGGACCGCCATCACCAAAGACAATAAGTAAATCATTAGTGAGATACATCGTTACAATTCATCCCTCTTCAAGGGTCCCAGGGTGAACCCAGCGAAATTTAGAAGTTCATTGGAGGGGATTCGGACAACTAGTTACTTTCTCAGAAGAGGTTGAACTTCTTGCACCAATCACGCATCAAGAAATAATGGACATTCTACTCCACAGCCCGCGCCTGAAGGCCTCAGGCCAAATGGTAACCTATTTAAATTTTATCTAGTGGATCCCGTCACAGTTACAAGGCCCTCCAGCTCCTCTTCTCGACCCTCTTGGCAGAAAGGGGAGTGCTTATTGTCTTGAGAGGATCAATTATGACCATTATCCATAAGAAAGCAAGCCGTGAGTACCTTGCAAACTAACTACCAATATCACTATTGAACACAGACCACAAGCTAATTACATAGCTTTTAGCAAACAGCATAATGAAGTGGTCAGCACCCTAATCAACTCATCTCAGCGTGGCTTTATCCCAGGGATATCGCTTTGGAACAATTACAATGAGCTTATGGCAACCCTGTCAGCCACCTCGTTTCAAACGCATGGTTTTGTGGCACTTCTTGATGAGGAAAAATCATAATTCCGGGTGAATAGTAAGCATTTTGACGCCACCCTAACCCATCTCCACATCCCACCACAAGCTAGAATATAGCTATCAGCGCTTTACGCCCAGCTTCAAACTAAAGTATTGTCTCCAAATGGCTTTACGCCAGAGGTGATAATGGAATAGGGTCTACGCCAAGGGGATCAACTAAACTCTATCTTGTTCAACATAGCTATGTATCCTCTTCTTGCTCTACTCCAGGAACAACTGGTGGGTATTCAGGTTCTTGGTAAACCTCCCACCCGCACCATAGCCTTTACTGATGACACAGCAGTGGCAGTTAGATGTAAAAAGGACCTAGATCTGACCATGGAGGCCCTGGATTGCTACTCCAAGGCTTTTAATGCAAAAGTTAATTCTTCTAAAACCATTATAGTGCAAATTGTACCACATCATTGCCTTCGTCTTTTGGTCTGGAACCTACCTGAAGCACATTTAGGCACATAGGCGTCCTCATCACACCACAAGGGGCTACGATAAAGAATAATGAGGACAGCTGTCTGGATGCAATAAACTCGCGTTTAGCCAGCTGGAACTGCCGTCATATCCCTCCAGGGATGCGCCCTGATGGCAAAAGTTTTTCTCTATCAAAGGTATAGTTTCTCTCTCATGTCTGCCCCTATAGACAATTTCTACTTGAGGTTGCATGTAATATTCCGTTTCTGAGGGAATCCAATCACCCAACCCACAGCTCTGATGACAATTTCCCATCCCCACAGTGAAGGGGCCTAGGTATTTTGTATGCTAGATCCCATGCTACTTCAAAACTGACGGGGTTCCTTAAGCCCATAATTTGCCGGGATATAGCTTCAATATCCCAGTGGGGTCCAGCCTTAAGCCAGGGTTTAGCAGCCTATCAAGGGCTCCCATGGGCCTCTCCAACAGCTGTTGTGGAATGGCTAACAAACCACCCAGGCCACCGCCTCAAACAATCATTAAGTATTTACTGGAACCAGGCTCTACTTGCATCTAAGGGGGCCAGGGTACAGGTGTACCACACCTTCCCTTATAAAAGGAGTGGCCATGGGATCATCCCCGGCATCTCACCCTGGTCCACAATGGGAGAATTGTTATCTCCCGCATCCACCCTTTGGACAGACCCCAGATGCGGCCTCATCTCTTTGAACTCCTACCCCCCTGCTGTGAAATAAAATCTCAGGCGCTTTGGAAGTACGTTACCCACCCTGTTCTTTGAGTAAAAATGTCAATTACACTATGGCGAGTTCTACACTGCTCATACAGGACAGGGAATCAAATGGGTCCCACCTTCTAACATAAGAGCTGTCTGCAACGCGCAAAGCTGACAGACACCCACCTCTACCGCTTCTTTACTTGCCCCCCATAGGCCCTTTCTGGAAAAAGGGACTTCTGAGAGCAGAACCCTGGGTAGTGAACCCTGTTCAGGACTTCATGTTCACCCTCTCACTTCCCAATTTCTCCCAATCAATAATGGTTCTGGCATTTGGCGTAGTGATATGGACTATTCAAATTCATATCCTCAACGCTTTTGACCCCACTCTGTTGATGCTGCCCCATATGATCACCCACTTTCAGGTTTATTTTAAAGATGGCCCTGAGAGTATTTACTATGTTGCTATGGGTCAATCAGTCAGTATGAATGGACACTTGGCTCTGGAAAAACTTTCTCCCACCTTTTCTCAGCACCTCCTCTTACCTCTTCCTTTGCCTCAAGCTTTTAGGATCTTGGGCGTGACTAAATAGAGATTGGTGTATTCCTCATTAGGTTGGGGCCACCTAGTGTTAAAAAAGATATTTTAGTAACGCACTAAGCTTTTCAAATAGTAGCAAGAAAATTGATTTAAACATTTAAAAATTAAATTGGTATGGTTTTTAATTTAGTTTAGATGCCCTATAGAGATCCAATTTTTACCCACTAAATAAAAACTAAACTAAGTTTACTTAATCTACATATGAACTTTATAATACATTCTTTGAGTTATAAGAGTCTTAGTATAATTGGTAAGCTCCTTTAACTTTTTGATAATAACTAAAGTAAAGATAAATTACTGCTGCAAAACCCAGTACACCTTGTCAAGAAACTGGTATGACTGGATAATAAGATATATGTTTTCATTTTTGTTTCAATTATTGGAGTGAGCTTAAAGATCTGGGTAGGAAATTATGTTAAATTGAAGTGCGTTGATAGAGGCAACAATAGTATTGCAAAATAGAGTGACTTCCACTTGAGCTTTAAAAAGGTTACAAAACCCCTAAGATTGTAGCTAATAGAGAGTTACTAAGTGGAAGTGTTCAAATCAACTAAGAATATAGAGGATTAAGAGATGAGCGTGAGAATGGGATGAGGGTGTCTTCTGGAAAAGAGATAGTGTAGGAAAGGGTTTTCAGAAGTAGCTCATTAGGTTATGTATTAAATAAATTTGTATCTTAGGAGCAATAGCTCCTTATTTAGTGTTTTTTTATTATTTATCAAAAGTCAAAAATTCATACTGTTCATTTAATTCTCAGTGGGACTGAACTGGTGCAATCAGCTAGCGGAATTCACTACTACCACCAAAAGCTAATAGTGGTGCTCATTAAAGGAGCCCATTGATCAACACTTTAAAAGTCTCATATTCACTAAGTTATGGCGTAACCAGATCACCTTGATAGGGTACTACAACAGTTTATTGAGTTATCTAGATGTGTGGAACTAAAACTTGCCTTTGATACACACTCTAGGCTCAAAAAATGCTTTTTCAGGAAAACAATTGAATATTGGATCAGCTTGACAAAGCCTTCTGTTAAATTTTTGGTCTATTAATGATGGATGATTCTTCTTTTGTGGTAAGGTGGATTTTTTAACGTCTATTGTATGAAGACAATAGACCATATGGTGACTATAGTTAGGATATGACTCCTTGGTAATTATACTTGAAGCCATATTATTCTGTCATTACTTAGACGATGGCATTTGCCCTGATCCTTCTGATCCCAAGTAATTTTTGACTTAATACAACGTAAAGTATTAAATACAAAAAAGCTTATAAAGTAAAATATAAATTTGTGATAATAGTTGATGATAGTTTATTAGTATTAGCTTGGGATAATTTATAGGTTTGATGTTCACCACATCTTACTCATGACGCCTCAATTTCAATGGCACTTGGCTAGATAAAGTAACAAGTTTGTTTAAGGATTTTATAATCCATTTGACTCAAGACATCTCAAACGCCTCAGAGTCAGTCTCAAACTTGGAAATATTCATAAGACAGCATTTCTAACGCATCCGCAAATAGCTGAACCAATACATCTCAAGTAATTAGCAGCACATACCATCCGCTTGGTGTAACTTTCTGAGTAAAATTACATGAATTTATAAAACAAATTGAATTCACCCAGGCAGTTTCGCTCTAATGTCCTCAGATTCTCCGCTGGCTGCTCCAGCGTTGGGCAGTGGCAAAACTCCCCCGCCATTTGCCATCCAGAAGGAAAACGCGCTAGAACTGGTTCACCCAGTCACTCCAAACCCATGGTCTGATTCATTCCACCCAAGGACCTAGACGCCCACCTTGCTCATACCCAAGCGGTACCATGCTGCCCCCTAGTGCTCCCCTAGAGCAACATGCGCTACAGCCTAATGGTTAAATATGGGAAACTTTTCCCATACCATGACAAGCCATTATTGAAATGGCACAGGCAGTGATGACACCCACTGTCTTTATCAATTTACACCCCTATAAGGTGTATTTCAACCTTGGCTTCACCTGCGAAGCTGATGCTGCCACTGCAGCAACTGTGCCCCTGGTATTCCAGGACACCCCTCTCCCCACAACTCAGACTCAGCTCTCAGTGGACACCACTAGGGTGGTCCAGTTTGCTGATTTGCCCACCCACCTCCCCCCTGCGGTGCTCCACCAGGAGCTGATGGACAGTTTGGCAGCCTATGGCTCCAACCCCATCTTACAATTTGTGATCCCAAATGGGGCCACATGACTTGCTGGGCCTCGGGCATATGCCATGAAAAAACTGAATTTAATAAAATTGTGGTGGCAATTCTGCCATGCACCATTATTCCCTCAGCGCCTGACCATCCATTTTGGGCCCATGTCGAGGGTGGGCGGACAATCTGTCCATCATGTTTCAAATCAGACCACTTGAAACGCAAGTGCCCCTTCTCAACCACTTCAGGCAGATCATATGACTCATCCACCAACCTCCAATCCACTGCCCACCATGTACAATTTCCAGCATGGGGTACAATGCTACCTCCTCCACCCCAAAAGCCTGTTGCTGCATTTGCACCTGCAGTTGCACCTGCAGCCACCAATCAGCCTCCTCCTCACCCCAATGCCATAAATAATTCCTTCAATTAAGCATCAGATTGGATCCCAGTTTGATCCCATGCTTCCTCAAATGAATTGACTAAACCTCAACCATACGCTGATTCCCCAATCCAATTCAACCAAAACCCATGGGAATTATTGGCTGAAATTGTAGAATCAGGCAAGTTCATTGTAGAACTTTCTCTGCAAATTGAGCGGTTCATTAATGCATAATGGGACGCCAAATACCCCCTCAACTTTATACCCCACAGCCAAACGCCAAATTGTTTTGCAATGATCACCAGCTTGCAGTTGAAGCAGCTGCAACACCAGATTGCCATCCCCTGCGTAAAGCTGTCACTAAATCAGTAGCGATACTCAAAGGAAGAATTCCACCTCCTGTTATCCCCGCAACCTTAACTCCAAAAAGCAAAATATTGATTAAACAGTATTACAAAAATGCAAATGATGCTATCCAGAACATGGCAACTATAGCACGGAATACAAAAGCAAAAATAACCCAAACCAACATTGCCACATTTGTTAAACTCCCAGGTGCCCAAATCAGCTGAAAAAGATTTAACCAAATATCTTAGTGCCATTTACCTAGCTGGCAATTTCCATGAAATTCCAATTATTAGAGATAATGAACCACATACTGCAGATGCCCCAACGCCATTACTGATGGACGTGACATGCACCCTACTATGGGAGGAAGAAGCTGCTGTTAAAGAAGCTGCTGCCAAAGAGGATGCTGAAGACAAGCCACCCAACCCCCTCCTCCCCTACCACCATGGAGGGATAAGTGGCTTCCGCTGCCCACCTGGTTGGTCAATTTTCATAGCGTTTCACTTAATCCACTCATTATGGCGTTTTGTTTGAACAAGATAGTTACGTTTTTTAGTATATTTTAGTTTGGTAATGTCCATCCCCTGATCGGCTTGCCTCAAATAAATAAGCAGCACCTACCAAGGTGATTCATACCACTAATTAGTAATTAATTCAATCAAAAACTCAATCAACATCAAAGACTAATTTAGACATAGACTAAAAAAAGTCCATGTGCCCAAGTCATTTAGTTGGCTAAAATTTTAGGTCTGACCAAACCAACAAAGCCCCCTGAGACATGTCATCATAGTCAAATATTATTAAGTTTAATTTCTAGGCCACGGATATTAAGCTATACATAAGCTTAATATATTCATGATCTATAATCACTAATATCTGATATAATCCATATTAAATTAAGCAAGTTAACAATATTATTTCCCTATTGAATATATGACAATTAGACCAGTCAAAAACTCGACATTTACCCGCCTTAACTGAATATAATTGGCAGTACCCTTTTCTCTGATTCACAATGTCTAACTTTTCTTGCTCATCAAAATATAAATGATACCTCAATAGTCTTTCTGCCATAGACAGATGATCCTCTTAAGACTATGCAAGTCTATGTGGCGCGCTTTAGTTAGCTCAGGCATATTACCCATAATTTCTCAAGCTGGATCAACCAGCTAATCTTCCATGATATTTGAGAGTTCAGCTTTGCATCCCGCTGTAATTTCACCAACTATTGGTGAACCCAAACAGGCCCCCTTGAAACCAATTACTTTTCATTGAACCTCTCAATGGGTTGAGCGGAATCCTCCTATGACTCTTTCTTTAACCCTTTTGGCTTCTGAAGCTGAACAACCCCAAGAAACCCTTATCTGACATAAATTCACTTTGGATGGGGATCTTCATCCCAACTTCTTGTTTTCCCTTTTTTCTGTTTTCACTTCTAAAAACCTTGTTTCCTCTCTATGTGCGGGTAGTGTGGCTTTGTTGGGTTTTGAGCTCAATTTGATGTCAGAGTTCATAAATGCCTACTTGTCATCCGCACTTGCTAACAGCCTTGAGATTGCCTCATACGATATTTTTGAGGCCAATCAGGCCATTGTTTTTTGCTAACTTGGTTTTTAGGATTTGGTGCAAACCCGTTTGGTGCTTAAATATTTACACATCCCATCAGGCCTTAAAAATTGGGTTTCCAAAGATTGGCGCATCCTGGTTTTATACCATGCCCTTTGCAAAAGCCTGGTGAAAGGGATTCCCAAAAAGTATGTTCCACAGATGGCTCTTCTTGGTGCGTGCAATCGCTTCCCATCTTCCTTGCTCTCCACTAATACCATGCCTGACATATGCAGGGTATTAGATGAGGCCCGTTTGCAGATGTTTTGCACAAAAGTGTTCTTCTCCCAGTTTACCCCTACCTCAAAAGTCTCTTTGCTGACTATATTTTCCTCTCAGAAGCATTTACTCCAGATCAAACCTTTTTCACATGTTCCAAAGTCCATTTTAATGGTATTTCCATCTGGTTCAATGGCTTTTTTTAAGCTGACAAGGTCAGCGTGCCTGGTGCTGGGCCTTTTTAGGTTTAGAGCATCTCTGACAGAATTTGGATAGTCGAGACTTGTATGAAATTTGCATTTCTCTGATTATGCTACAGGTTTCTCTGGTTTGATCTAACTCTCCTCCCCTCCCAAAGAAGAGTTATCTAGTCTCAATGACAATGAGGCACACATCTCCAAATAAAAAGTTTATTTTTTATTATTTCTTGTCTTTTCTATATTTTTATTACTTTATTATAATTATTTTTATTTATATCATAGCTTTCTTTTATTTATATTTTTCTTTTTACTTTTATTAGGAATCAATAGAGTTTACTAAGTGAATATGTGAAGAATCCAGAGAATTAAGAGTGTTCTTCAGAGTATTTTTAATACCCGGACATTCATGGATAAATTTATCAATTGGCATTGCTATACTAACCCCTTCAGGCTTGGGGGTATTGATGCATTGCTTTGCCTTCTGCTGTAATATTCTCAATTATTTGTTGCACATAAAGTTTAATGATTACTTCAGATGCTTCATTATGACAACCTTACTCTGATATTGAGTTACTGCATGTTAATTTGTAGAATCTCCATTCAGTACTAAAATGGAATTAGTTTCATTGTTAAATGAGGCTCCATGGCCTACATGTTCTTGTCAAATAGGTGGGACTGGTTTTTCTTGCACAATAGAACATCCTGCATCTATTGTGCTTGTTCTTTTCCCTTCTCCTGCACTTTATCAGGAATTACTACATTGACATTATACTAATGGCATTGAGAAGAAAAATGTCCTTTATGGTTGCAATTATATCAGGTTATGTCATTCATTGAGCATGACGCCTTGTATTTGAGTTCTGCTCAGTTTTCACAGGTGAATCAATATCAATCTTCTTATTGGTTTTGAAGGGTTTCCTAACAGAGGCAGCAGTTCCTGATTTGTACCCAGTATTAAAAGGCCCATAATTCTGTGAACATTGGCGCAAATAATCAACTAATTCAGATGTAGCAAGATTTTGTACAAAAGCAGGTATTAATAAGTTTGATAAATTTTGGTAAAGTTGTACTGCATGTTTTAGTGCAATTTGAGCATCAAAATTGACCAAACCCTTTGCGCCTTTGAGAACTTGCACTTTTCAATAGAATTAATCCACAAATTCATCAATTGCTTCATTTTCCTAAAGCTAATGTTCATAAATTTAGCTTTTCTGATCAACATTTGTTATGGACCTCCAAATTCATAAAGCAAAGCCTCATTGACCTCGACATAAGTTAAATTTTTGTTGATATGGTAAATAATCAATTCAATGCTCCACTCATTCAAACAGTTGATCATAGTGACTGCTTTGTTGTGGTCATTGGTCCCATACATAGCCAATCTAAAACGTTTGAAAAATGTGGTTTTAATTCCATTCTTGTCAAATGCAGGTGGATTTGCTGGCTTAAAATTATTGCTTTCCCAACCATAGTTATCATTATTATTTCTTTTTTGGCTTGGGCTAGGTGTACTAGGGCGCTGAGGCACTGCGCCACGGTTTAAGGTGTTGAGGTTGGCCAAAGCAACCATATTGCTAGGCATTTGTCAATGTGGTACAGTGTCCATTTCAGTAGCTACTTCTGAAGCTTCATCCTCATAGTATTTGGAAGCGTTTTCAGTTGAATGGTTCATGGCACATTGACAACGCCCATCATTCAAAGCTTGGATTTGATCATAAATTCATTTTCTTAATTTTTACACAATTTTAGTTTTTTAACTTTAACTTCACAATTTCCTCATTCAAGCTAGTAGTTTGTAGTTGCAAGGTGAAATCACTTGGTCCTTTTCCTTAATTGTCTTCTTACACTGTTTTACTTCTCCATGAAGTGTATTGTTTGACTTGTTAATATTGGTGACCTCCTCATTAAGATCTTTTATCTGTCTATTAAGATGATCAATAGAATCTTATATATTTTGTTTTCCGCCCATTGGCCTTAAAATTGTGTTTGCCAGTAGTTAATTTTACGGCTTATTCATCCTTCATCTGCGAAATTTGGGTGCTCAGTTGGCTATACTGGTTATGAAATTCATTGCTGTGGTTTAATTGCGCCTATTAGTCTTCATGATTAAGCCTCATAAACTCTGAAAAATAAAAGGAAGTCTGTGTAATATTGTTAGCCAAATTTTGGTAATTCCTCTTTCTTCTATGAAATTGTCAAAGATGGGATGCAATCTGCCATTTATCTCTTGTGCTAGATTGCAACCCTGTCAATAGCCCAAGTAGCTATGTTATAGTTTGCTTCCAAACTAGAGCGGACTTCAGCAAAGTTGACTTCTAATCAATCATTCAGAATTTTGGCCGCCTGGCTTGAGTTGCATGAGAAGTTTACAAACTTGGTAATGGCCGCGTGATGGCGGGTAATTTTCATCTGAGAATTTCTGGAGGGGTGTGTACAAATTTAATTAAGTATTGGGTGATATTCTATATATCAATTAAATTATTTTGGACTTGAGCTACGCTCAATTGATGATAGCTAAATATCTCATTCAAAACACATCTTGAAGTCGTTGGTGATAAAAAGGATTATTACTGTTAACTGCAGGCCCTTGTCCCATTTGATACCCTCTTAACAACTGATGTTCAAGACTTTCCAGCTCTTTAGGTGATATGGGTTCATCAGAGTAGGTAATAAATAGTTAAATCATTCCAATTAATCTGGGACACAGTCATTTATTTATTCCCATTGGGCCTGTTAATAGCTCTAGATAATTGATTGGGATTACTCTCATACTCGGCGTGGTCACCATTTGCGTTTGCAGCCATCAGCACCACTTGTTGAATTTTAGGTCTATTAAGGATGGCTAGTTCTTCTTTTGCGGTAAGGTGGAGTTTCTAACGTCTATTATATGAAGACAATAGCTAGATGGTGACCATAGTTAAGATATAACTCCTTGGTAGTTATACTTGAAGCCATATTCTTTTGTGATTATAAGACGATGGCATGCTGCCCTGATCCTTCTGATCCCAAGTAGATTCTTGACTTAATACAACATAAAGTATTAAAGCAAAAAAGCTTATAAATTAAACTATAAATTTGTGGTAATAGTTGATATAAGTTTTTTGGTATCAACTTGGGATAATCTATAGGGTTTGATGTTCATCACATCCTACCCATAATGCCTCAATTTCAATGGCACTTGGCCAGAGTAAGTAACGAGTTTGTTTGAGGGTCTACAATCCATTTGACTCATGACATCTCAAACGCCTCCGAGTCAGTCTCAAATTGGAAATATTCTCTAGACAGCATTTATAATGCGTCTGCAAATAGCTGAACTGATACTCATCTCAAGCAATTTGCAGCACATACCAGGGAGATTCATATCAAGAATTAGTAATTAATTTGATTGAAAAATTGATTGACATTAAAAACTAATTTTGACATGAACAAAAAAAGCCCACGTGCCTGAGTCATTTAGTTGGCTATTTTTTAATTCCAACCAAACCATTAAACCCCCCAAGCCCATGTCATCATAGTCAAATAATAAGTGGAAAAACTAGGCCTTGGATCATAAGCTTCACATAAGCTTAAAATATTACTGATCTATAGTCACTGATATCTGATATGATTCATAATAAATTAATCATGTTAACATTAATATGTTCCTGACAGATATCTGACAATTAGATTCATTCAACAACTAAACACATTCACCAACTGCACCTGATTGGCTTCCAAGACCCCCAAAGTGCTTATTGATTGGGAAAAGCCATAGAGAGGCTTTACTTTACAGAGCGTAAGTGGAATAGTGTTGCTGGAAAGGGAGGGGTTTTCATTGACAAGCTGCCCCCATTTAACCACGATAAAACACACTCAGATTTTTTAAGCAGTTCAAATTTGCAGAAGGGGCTTCAGATTGGTGGAAGTCTAAACTGTTGTTATCTTCTCTAGATGTCAAGAGCACCAACCAGGTCATATGTTACCTTAAGAGTTGTACATAAAGTATCAAAATGTGAAGGAGACTATGCTCTACCTGTTCAGGGGTGTGGTGGAAATTGCACTACACAAGGCAGAGTTTTTGAAAATAAATTTCAAAGAAATGAGACCTTGGAGTTTGCAGAGCGGTTCACAGATGAGGCTCATGTATTGGTGGGAGCAAATATCAACAATATTAGGAGGTGGACATAGCAATGACAGCGGCTGTTAAGCCATATCAAGAACTATATAATGCTATGTCCTACCCTCTTCATGATGACGCGGGGCTATTAAAAATCATCAATTATTACGCCATCTATTTGTCTCTTTTAGTGCTCCCAATATGTAACAGAAAGCAATGTGACTGTTAACAAAAAGTCTTTGGGAAAATGGACACCATTCACTCAGTCATAATCTGTTGGTTAATCCTCATCCACTTAATGCTCTGGCGGGTACTTTTCAATCCCATTTCTTGAAGTTTTAAATTAAACTTCCAATGGGGCAGGTTGTATCTCAAAGTTACACTGGGCGGATTCTCCAAAAATGCAATGAATTAAAATAAGAAAACACAGGATAAATTCGACCTACTTTTAACTTTCAAGAGGAAATATTTATAGGCTTTTTTGTGGTTTGTAATCTATCAAATTGAATTAATCTCTACGTGATCAAATCTTCAATCAGTTGATTGTGATCTGATTGATCATCAACTTTGATATATTGCAATAGATTACTCACTCCTTCTGATGATATTGGGGGAATTGAGGAAGAGGATTTTTTGGAGATATGTGAATTTGGTGAAATTCCAACACTTCCCTCCTCAAGATTTGATTGCGGTGGAGGATGACCTCTTAAAAACCTAGGTTGAATACGATTTACCACAATACCAGTTCAGTATGAACAATCAAATATTTTAGTCCTTTTTGAAATATAACTCTATAAGGACCAGACCAATTAGTTCACAGCTTTTCAGTCCGTCCATCTGGCCGAGAATGATAATACATAACATAATCTCCAATCTGATATTCAGGTAAGACTGGTTTATGTTGATTGCTTCATAGAGTCTCTCTTTGAGTGGTGGTTTCAATTGAATTTAATGCTTGAGCCTGGAGGCGGATAATCTCATCAATCAAATTTCTCATAACTAAATCAGAATTTTCTGTGATGCTTTCTTCAAGGATAATCTGAACACTAGCAGGGACAGAAGAATCCCGCCCATATATACACTTAAACGAGGACATCTTGATAATACAGTGAAAGCTTATCTGATAAGCAAACAAGGCACTCAGTAAATAAAGTTTTCACCAAGTCAGATCAGTTGAGGCCATTTTCCTTAAAAATCGAGACCAAGGTTCCATTAAATCGTTCAATGGCCCCATTTGTGGATGTATTATATGGGACAACAAATCGCTGAGTAGTGTTAAATAATTTTGATAACTCATATGTAAGCTGCGAGGTGAAATTAATCCCATTATCTGATATAAGTACTTAGGATAATCATGTTGGGAAATATTATGCTGATATAGGAATAAGGCTGCAGTCTTAGCCAAATGGGTAGCAATTTAAATGGCCTCAACCCATTAGGTCAAATGGTCAACAGCCATAATGATATACTGATGACCATGCACTCCTCGAGGAAAAGGCCCTACAACATCAATGCTGACTACTTCAAACGCCTTAGTTGTGGAAATGACTTGATGTTGATGTAGGTTTAGTAGTTCCATGACGTTTTCAAGTAAGTCATGAGTCAAGGGTCTCCCGAATAAAATCAGTCATGTTGTTCCAATAGTAACATGTCTTCAACCATTCTTGAGTTTTCTTTAAGCCACTATGACCGACTTGTTCATGACCTTCCATTACAGCGTGAAACCTGGAGTTGGGATGTAGGAAGGGCAACCACTTAGATTTGACTTTCTTATACAAAGCTCCATCTTGAATCATAATATCTTTGCTAATTGATTTTAGATAGGCTTAATCTTATTCAGTTTCTCTATCCCATAATTTCGGTCATCCAATAATATTTTACAAGCGTTCTTCTTTTTCTGGTTCCAAGGTCAGAATAGGTAGTTGGGATAACCCATCCACATTTTGATGCTGAGCTCCTGAGCGATGAACAATGGAAAAATTGTAATTTTGCAATTGTAAAGCCTAAAGGGCCAACTTCTATCAGGGTCCTTCATATTCTGCAGCCATTGTAAGGAGGAATGATTGGTAATAACAGCGAAATGGGTACCATATAAAAAGGGCCAAAAATGCTTGATGGCCAAAATTACCGCCAAACATTCCAGCTCAGTAACATTATAATTTCGTTCAGCCTTTGACAAAGTTTTGCTATAGTAAGCAACAGGATGACCTTTATTTTCTTCATCACACTGGGATAAAATAGCCCCAATAATGACGTTGCTTGCATCCATATGTAAAAAGAAAGGCTTATCAAACTGGGGTGAATTAGAACAGGTACCTTCATCAAGGCGGTACACAGAGAATTTAAAGACTGATCTTGAGCTGATCCCTACTCAAAAGACACTCCTTTTTGCAATAGATAAAATAAAGGTTCAGCCATATCAGCAAAGTTGGGAATAAATTGCTGATAATACCCAACTATACCGAGAAAGACTTGAATATCCCATAAAGAAGAGGGAGGAGGCATCTGTTGGATGGCTAGAACTTTGTCCGCAAGAGGTTGATTCCCTTTAGCTGAAACCTGATGTCCCAAGAAGTCCATTTCATTTTAAAAGAATGAGCACTTGGAGGGCGATTTTTAAGGAAGAGCCCCAAATCCGGCTGAATACTTCTTTTAAATGGTTTAAATGCTCAGTAAAGGTTTCGGAAAACATGATAATGTCATCAAGATATACCAGAGCACAAGTAAGCTTTAAATCCCGGAGCATGCTGTCCATGGCCCTTTGGAAAGTTGTGGGGGCATGGTTTAGGCCTTGAGGCATGCGAGTTGGTTCAAACAACCCTTCACTCAATACCAGGACACACTTGACACTATCTTCTGGAGACAGTTCGATTTGCCAATATCCACTGGCTAAGTCCATGGCTGAAAAATAGGTGGATCCAGCCAACAATCTAAGAGAATCATCAAACCTAGGTAAGGGATAACAGTCCCGTCAGGTAATAGCATTCAATCAACAATAATCCATCATGACTCGATGAGAACCATCTTTCTTCTTAACCAACAACAATGGGGATGCCCAGGGACTATAGGAGGGTTTCAATAAACCAGTCTCCAACAATTGATTCAACTTTTCAGTAACCTGGGCTTCTTCTACTTTGGATTTAAAATAGGGATTCGCACGGATAGGAAGGTGATCACCAGTTTCAACAGTGTGCACTACACCTTTCATCTTCCCAAAATTGTAAGTATGCTTAGCAAAGATGTCGGAATTTTATCTAACAATTGAAGTATTTGTTTTTCCTGTTCGCTAGAGAGGTGTTTTCCAATAGCAGGACCCACAGTAAGGATTTCCTGATCACTTTCCAATCCAAAGTATTGTAAACTCCCAAAGGGTTTAACATCATAGATATGAGATAAGGGTAACAGCTTGACATAAGCAATTGGGCGCTCTCAATCTACCTGTTTTGGCACATCAGTAAGGTTTGATAGTAAGACAGATAAAGATCCTGAATAAGTATAATCCAATATTCCAGGACAAGGCAAGAGTTCTTTGGCAGAAGGATTGACAGTGCCCTGTACTTGTAGCAAATGCCCCTTGGGAAAAAAAAAGTGCAAAGAAGTATTAATGATCACTTGCGATTTAGTGGAATAATTAATTTCTCAGGAAATAAAATAGGCATTCCCTCTTCAATATCAGCCATGGTAGGAGGTAATTTTACATGAGGCTTCAACCTGATACTGAAGTGAATAAGACCTTTTAGTTCCTTCTAGCAGACATAAATGATGTCAAGTGGAAGCATGATCAGATAAAAGTAAGGGAACTTGATACCTCAAGAGAGACAATGACGAGTCAGGGTAGTTAATAATTCCATCAAGTTTTCGTAAAAATTGAGTTCCCAAGAGTAGGTCATAACTCAAATTATCGAGCACAATCGCTGGAATGGTAAAGGTTAATTTCCCAATTTTCAGAGGAAGGGATGAAAAAGCTCCAATAGACTGAGTACTCTGAGGGCTGGCGGTGCCATATTCTTCATAATGAGAAATATTGGGGGTTAATTTGATCCTTTTGACCAGTTTGGAGGAAACAACATTCACCAGGGATCCAGTATCTATGATAGCCTTGGCATTGATTTGATTTACTTGGAAATAAATTTGGGTAATGGTGCTTCCAAACTGAGAGGATAATGCCAATAAGGAGGGCAAGGAATAAGAAGAATGGTTGTCTTTATTACACTCAATTGAACTTTGCTGCTCTTGCTGCGCACTCACATCATTATCAAGGTGAAGAATCTTATTGGTCTTAGGCATGGCAAAGACTTTGGGCTGACTAGGTATAAGAGACTCATAAACTCGGGGTTTTTCAGAGAATTGAGGGGGCAACTCCAATAAGGCCTCCTTAATTAAAAATACTTCAGAAATTCTTTTTGACACTGATCAGATAAACTTTCATTTGCGTCCTAGTAATAAAGGCTGACAGAACTGCGGTTATTGCATTTTCCAAGCTTAACTGACCACAGGCTAAAAGAGTTTGAGCTTCCCAATAGAACCAATGATCAAAGTCCTTAATAGATTCATTTCAGTGGGGCTGTATACCTATAAAGGCCTGTTTTTGCGAAGATAGGGTCTTCTCACTTCCAAATTCTTTGTTCGATGCTTCTTTGACTTGAGCCCAAGTAGAGCAAGTCATTAAGTGGGGAACCATAATATCTTGAGCCAATTGAGTAAGGCAATTAGGCAAGTAATTCATCTTTTGGTGATCCATGGCCTCAATTAATGCCTTTTCATACAGATATATAAAGGCGATAATGCTGCCTTCCCCTGGGGAGTATTTGTCCTTGAATACTGGCTTGAAACTCAGGGTAGCATTGGTAGTCAAAACATGCACTCCAGGCTGTTCAGATTGAGTAGACACATATGAAACAGAATTTGAAGCTTGAGAAGAAAATTGAGGGTAAGAACCAACAGCTTCTGTCTGAATATCATTAATCCGTCAATTCAGATATGCATGCCCTTTTTTCTCATCTAGTCGGCGAGATAGCTCAAAAATCTGTTCTTGTTGTGCATTGTACTTGAGATCCAGAGTCACAATTTTCTTGGAGCAATTCCCCTTTTGATTCACAAGCATGTAATAAGATATCAGTGTCCTTAGCCCACTTTCCCAAATTTATCAATTCATCGTACAAGGACTGCAGAGTCAAAAGGGGGTCAATTGGTACCCCATCAGGGGTTAGGTTGCATTCTTTGGCCACCTTAGAGAGAATTGTTCAGTTAAGTGGGTCATCATGTTCATGAGAGAGCTAATTTGCTGATAAGATCCTGAATGACCATCAGCGCCTGGAGGTCCATGAGGTCCATCTGCACCTGGGGGTCCAAGGGGCCCATCAGCTCCAGGAGGTCCACGAGGTCCTTCTACCCCAGGAGGACCCATATTTCCAGAGGTTTTCTCTACTTCATTGACCTGGACCTGAATTCCTGAGTACAATTGTTCCAATTAAAAAAGTGGAGTCTAATTTCTTCCTCCTCTAATTGACTACGCTCAGAGAGTTGGGAAACACCCTCTCTCCATTCCTTCTGGATCTCTTGAACCTTTTTTAGTATCTGTACATCAATAAAATTTGATACCCCATGATCAAACTGAAGGAGCTGCTGTTGTACTTTGTTGAGGGAAGTTCGATTATTAATAATAGAATCATGATTATCTCAGATAAACTCAGAGGCTGACTTGAAAACTTGGATATATAATTATTCAAGGATTGGAGTCCTTCTAGTAAATTGAGCATCCATTGATAGTGCATTCCAACTACAAATAACAAGTCGTATAATGTAGGATGTACAAGTTGTTGTAGATAATGTTTGGAGCCAATCCCTGGCATTTGAGAGGTTTGCAGCACTTCTCGCAATATAGAAGGTACTGCATTTGATTGAGATTGGGTAGAACATATTTCAGGTATTAGAGCCCTTTCAAGTAATTGATTGATGATGTTTTGCAAGGCCTCAGGTGGCATTTGAAAGTCTGAGGCAAAGCTTAAGTTAGGATTATAGAATTCCAAGTTGGCCCAAAATTTCAACGTGGAGATAAACTTGGGATTTTGGCTCCAATTGAAGGGACCCAATGTAAAATACTGCCTTGCTCTTGATCTTGAGCCTCATCAGGCGAAAATTGAGAATCCCTGGTGATAGACATTGTCACTGGTGTGTAACTCAGAGAGCCCCTGTAGTGAGCACCAGTCTGGAAGTTTTATATTACACTTCAAATGGGGAAGGTTGTATCTTTAAGTTACACTTGCGGATTCTTCAAAAATGCAATGAAGTAAATAAGATAATACCGATTAAAGTCACTTACTTTTTTTTTAAAAAGAGGAAATATTTATAGGCTTTTTTATGGTTCATAATCTATCAGATAGAATTAATCTCTGCACAATCGAATCTTCAATCAGTTGATCAGGATCTGATAGATCATCAACTTTGATAGATTGTGATAGATTGCTCGCTCCTTCTGATGATGTCAGGGGAATTGAGGAAGAGGATTTTTTGGAGATATGAGAATTTGGTGAAATCCCAACACCATTATTCTCAACTGGCTCATCCTCAGCCAAATTGCAATAAATCATTTAATTTCTGACATGGACCTTTGGGTGTGATATAGAGATGAGAGCCAATTATAAATTCTTATTTCTCATGTGGCCAAAGAGGCCATTTTGTGGCCAACTTCCCTGGCAAACTGAAAGCTCATTAAGTACTGGCTGCCTTGATCAAACCAGCAAGAAGGTCAAGTGGAGTATAGAAGGACGCTCTGCCTATAATAATCTAAATTAAGTTGTCCTGATGATTACCACGAGTTACTTTGTCAGTCCTGGTACTCATCCTGACGATTTATTTAATCAACTAATCTCCTACAATATTTTGGCTAAAAACCAAGGGAGAGACCCAAATAACGCAGACCTGGAGTTCTTCCAAGATATGCATAATCCGTACACATGGCAAATCTTTGAGCAGAAAGTTACAGTAAAAGTCAGACCCTCAACTAATTTCACAAACCTAGAGGGGGCGAACATGGCGAGTCCAGTAGAGAAAATTGCTCAGGAGTACCCTCATGTTGGCGCCATTATTATCGCTTTTCTGGATAGCCAAAAGCCCTTTAATGTTCATGTAATAAAAACCAACGGTTTTCTTATTTGGAGTGTACACACTGTGATATTTTCGTACAAAAGACAAAAATCTGGGCAAAATAGATACTGGCTCTCCTGTTTATATGATATCCACCAAGCTCGTGGCTAAGCTTCTGCTGAAGCATGATGTGGAAACATGAGTAGTGTATAGGACCGCGAGGACACAGAACACTGTGTCAGAGGGCGCTTACAGCGTGTTACCTCTGATGTTTGGTTTGGTCAGTGCATCCACTCCAGCGGTAAGTCTGCCTACTTTAACTATGACATGTTTATTGGGGCCACATTCAAGTGCAATTTTGGGTGGTGATTATTATAGTGGAAGAAACATCTAATATTCTGAGACAAGGGACCCCATCTATTTTAACTCTAATGAAGTCCCAAAGGACCCAATCTGCTCCAGTCAAATTTATCTCCGTATAGTGACAATGTGATTCCTGTTTGATATTGGTAGATGAAGCGGAGAGCCTGAGCTCTTCCTAACCAAATATACAAGTACAATGGATTTTACTACGGGCTGTGAGTGCTTTAAGTATACCTTTTGGGCAACATGTCATATTAGAGATGGAGCTTGAAATAGACTTTCCTGAAGGGTTATATGGGGAATTTTTTTCTGCTCACCTCACTTTGAGTGAATTTTTTAAGAGAGATAGTTCAATTTCCACCACCAGCTGGCCACACCCATTTTACTTAAGATATCAGTGGATCTGCCACCTGCTGCAGCAATGTGGTGTAAAAGTGCTCCACCGTCCTACATTCCCCCCTGCAGGCAAACGCATTTGCACAGGGTCAAATAGACTGCCATCTTTCATTTAGATTTTGATGGTTGACTTGAAATAAACCATTTGAGAAAACCTCAAAGCTAATAGACTCCTCCCATTGATGGATCCTTTGATCCTTCCCAAATCATCTGCATAATCTGATAAATCAGATTCACCTCAAAACTGAATTAATTGTGTTAAAATGACTTGATTATTGTAGCTAATAATAGCTATGATATAATTATATTATGGCGGATTATGGGATCCACTTGGGTGAGCCAAGTGAATTTACAGCACAAACCTAATTGCATTTTCAAATATAATGCAAAAAGATTAATGGGTTCTATTTTTAATGTATGTCAATCATTATAATTGGCATAATAGTACTTGCACATGGGCAGCCTGAATAGGGAGTACCTGTCTCAGCTAGTGACATATTTTCTGGAATTAACCGCCCTTCTAAAGCCAAATCCAACAAGTCCTCGGAGCAGAGACCAGAACCCCTAAGTGTAACCGATGGCCTTTCTAAGGTTATTGACAAAAAATGGGTTTTGGCTTTTCCAGCCAGGGATGAGGAAAGCGGCTTATTTGAGGCTTAAACCCAGGCGGGAATCGAACTTAACACCCAGAAAATCACAAGATTTGAGGTTATGAAATCTGGCCAAATTCAAAAAATTTTGATTTTGTTGAACAACGAATTTGTAGCTCATATCAGATTTCAATAACCATGGGAATCTTTGTGAAGCAACCCCCTACAAATTAAGTCCCAAGATGAGAAAGGCTTTGCTTTTCTCAGATATTCTGATCACCCTAATAAAGTTTAGAGATTTTGGGCCTGTTACCTTTATGGTTTTATTTTCTTCAGAAAAATATACCTCTCTGAAGATTGGTGATGGCTGGAGTTCTTTTTTCACTCTGGTTTTCACCCCCTTCTTTATGTGAGCCCCCTATACACTCTACCACCTATTCCGCCAGCTCCGCCTCCTCCTATTTTTCTGGCCTTTGCCTTGAGTTTTATGACACCCTTCCCAGCTCCCAGGGCCATTTGTCCCTGATGGTTGTGGCCAGTTTGGTGTGCATTTTGATTAAAGATTTATATGGAAACAAAACACTGACCATTAAGTATGTCTCTTCGTTTTGTTGGGTCACTTGGCCTTGTTTTATCATCTTTGGCCTGTGTCTTTCCCTTCAGCGACCTCCTGCGGTCCAGTTTCCCTGACAGTACCTAGTACTATTGAAAGGCTGCTGACATCTCAATAAGTGGAGCAGCATTATTCAAATTTTATATGTTTTTCCACATTTATTATATTTAGTCAGCTGTATGACAAATTGTAATCAGGTGGTTGAGAGGTGAATATACACCACTGAGGTGCTAATATTTAGCCTAATAATCTTCGCAATTATTAGAGTAGTAGTAACGCTTTTCTTTCCCATAATGATATCATCAGTTACCAAAATCTGATTTTCGCAATAATTTGATACTCAAACAGGTGAGATGAGCGAATTCAATAGAACCCAAAAAATATGGGTGGAAGTCGTATCAGGCAATGGCCAAAACGTTGCACACATGGGCAAAAAACGCCCTGGCGGGGGACCAGGACTCAACGCCACCAAAAAACCCCAAACCCAAACACTTTCAGGGTTTGTGGAGTTTACCACAAAACAAACCCAATATATGGAAATATAGTATGCACAGCCCCTATCAAAAGTGGAATATGGGCTCCGACTTTTCTTAGGGGTATATTCCCCAACTCTGTGGGAGAAGGTAGGTGAGGCACAGGCCTCCCTCTTTCCCACGCGGTATACATTACCACCCACACCATCCACTGTGGCTGGATTGATATGGGTTTTGAAACTGAAGAAGATGCAGACGCTGCAGCAAAAGTCTGTGTTGAGATAGACCTCCCCAAGGGCAAACAAATTGTGTGCACCGTGCACCAGATAGAACAAAGCAAACACTTTGTTCATCTCACTTGAATCTCTACCCACCAACCTCCCCCATAAGCTAATCGAGGATGAACTCTGATTCAGCCTTCAGAGCTATGGAGAAATAAAACAACTAAAACTACAGCGTTTCCACCTAATGCCAAACCTGTGCTCAGGAAAGGCAATTGCTGTAATCGACCCAGTCTAAAATGTGGCCACAAATTTGACCAAAATCCCATGCACCGTGGTGTTTCACCTCCCAGATGGGGGAGTGATGAAACCATTCTGTGTCACACCGGAATGCGCACCACCCATCTGCAACCATTGCATCACATTGGGGCACAAGAAGCATGTGTGTCCCATGAAGGAGGGCATCATGGCCCTGGACTTTTGTGACAATTCCATGGATGAAGATGAAAAGCCCTTCAGACGAATGGTCGATGCCAACCACACTTTCCTCTGGAGAGAGGATGGACACTACGTCCTCATTGATCCAATCTCACCCAAACTATGCAAACAGGTGCAGAATGCCCACAAGCGGGCAGCGGCCAAGGCCACATCTCTCGTGACCTCCTCCATTGACCCAAACCAAATCCATATGGACAGAGAGGAAATTAGCTGAACCACCCAATTAGAAACTAATTCCCAAGCCGGAGCAACCATGGAGGATGTGATCCAAGCCAAACAGTCAGATCAGAAACCCCATGCAGAAATTTTTCTCAATAAGCTAACAGAATCACCACATGACCCCAATCAAAAAAACTTACTGGGCATTTCACATCCACTATGGTTGAGCCAACAGGGCCCAGAGCGCCAAAGTCAAACCCTGAAACATCAGAAACCAATTATAGAACCAATTTGAGATAAGCAAGATCATGTGTGAAAAAGCTTAATATAATTCCCAAATCTAATAATACCCGCACAAAATCATCACAAGGTAAGGAGCTGGAAGCCTTATAGTGGACTGGCCCAATCACACGGAGAAAGTCCAAGGCAATAAGTGGGGGAATAGGGCTGGAAGGCCCGCCCAACCGCTCCAGAGGAACTGCGGTCACCTCAGTGTCAATAGGGATGCTAAACATTACAGGAGTCAGGGCTCAAGCATCTCAAGCCAAAAAGCTGGAATTCCTGTGCAGACCCTTGGTGGACATCTTGGCCATCCAAGAGACCCACTATTTACAGGGGGAAGAGGGATCCTGGGCAGCCAGGGTCTCACTGTCCCAGTTGATATGGATGTCCCGCTACGGGGTGGTCATCCATAATAACAAAAAATTTAAAATCTTCAGATTCTCCTAGCACTTAGATGGCCGCGTCCTAATCACAAGGATTGCAAACCAAGAGGCCACACTATCAATGGCCTGTATCTACGCACTGTGCACCACATCCAAGAGGAAACAATTCCTCAAATCCATCCTGACGCTCAACCTCCCACCAGACACCATCCTGTTGTGCAACTTTAACTGTTGGGATGATCCCACTATAGACTGATGGCCCACCCCCAGGGGATACCCACTGGGACACGTTGAGTTCCACGTGATGAAGGCATCCCTTGGCCTGTACAACACCCTCCCCTGGGTCTCCACTCCTTCCCCACATGACCCACCCCAGCATACGTGAGGGTACGCTCATCTCAATGAGCCGCATTGACCACATCCTCATACCAAAATCCTGTCACTCATTTATTACTAGCTTTGCCACTAAAAAAATTAATTTCTCTGACCACTATCTAGTTTCAGTGCAGCTCACGCCAACCAGGACTCAAACGCGGACATCGCCCTGGAGGAAGCTATACCCAGAAAATATAAAACTCCCTGAAATTTCTGACTGTGTCAAGAACAAAGCTTCAAACCCAAACTTCACTACCCTGTTTGCATCAGATCCCATCAAATCTTTGGAAAGATTCAAACCTGAACTAATAAACAATACTTGCCATATCACATTGTGCAAATACAAAGTGGATACTGCCACAATCAGATGCACCCTGGTGGAACTCGCCCGCCTTGAACACAATACCCCATAAACTGGATACAGCCCAAACTGGGGGCACAAATGGGCGGAAATTTCCGCCCGCCTTAATGCCCTCATTCGTGAACATCAACACAGAATCAAAGTATTGTGGAAAGGTAAGCGCATAAAAGAAGGAGAAACCTGTTTGGCGTTCTTATTTCACCAATATCACTCCTGAGGCAACTTTCCCCAGTGCACACAGGTCTTCAAAGCTGATGGAACTGTGGCAACCAACCCAACGGAGGTCAAGGCTGAAATTCACCGCTATTACACTGAACTTTACCATGACACCCCACCTGACCCCCAAAAAATTAAAAAAAATTACACTCCGCCATAATACAAAGTGCACCGCCAGACTATAGTCTCCTAAACCTGATAATGCAGGAGGAGCTCTGGAATACAGTCTTGGTGCACCATGTAGGAAATGCCCAGGCCCTGATGGGATACCCTACAAATTTTATAAAAAATACTTTAAACAGATCGCCCCCCTCCTCCTAGCGTCTATGAACCAGTGCTTGCTGGAGACCCGTCTCCTTCCAGGAGGTCAGGACTCCTATGTCATTACCCTATTTATAAAGGGCGACAGACTGGACCTGGCCAACTGGCGCCCAATAGCACTCTCAAGTACTGACATTAAACTACTCACATTAATTCTAGCTACAAGACTGGGCGCACTAGCCTCTAAAGCCCTTTCACCTAACCAATTTGATTTTACACCAGGGCGCTCCATCTGGTCTGACATACAATCCATCGCCAATGTATACCAATCCAAAGTGACGGGTGCCCTGGTATTCCTCGACCAGGAGAAGGCATACAACCATGTTAGCTGTCTATACTTAAAAGAGTGCCTACATGCTTTAAACTTCCCACCCAGGTTCATCAACTGGGAGATGCTCCTCATGGAATCCAAAACATTGGCCATATGTGGCCCTGGCTTCCTGACTGATTGGATCACCCCACGCAGAGGGCTCAAGCAAGGGGACCCCCTCAGCCCACTACTATACAACTTCAGCTTCGACCCACTCCTCCACGTTGCCAACTCACGCCTCAGGGGCATAACTGCGCAAGGCCAGCCCTCAGTTAAGATACTAGCCTTTGCGGATGACTGTGTAACAGGTATAGCTGACAACAGCAATTCCTGACAGCTGGAACTCACCCTAGAGGAATACTCCACGGTGAGTAGCACATTGCTTAATAAACGGAAGACTGAAATAATCCTCCTTGGCAAATACACCACCAACTGGACCACATCCCCCACCACACACAACTCAAGATGCAAAAACTCACTCTCCCTACCCTTTGCATTACCCCCACCACCACCCCTGTCCGTCACCTTGAGATATTATTGGAAACAGGGGGTATGCAATTGAGATGATTTAACATAACCTGCTGCAACCGATATCAAACAGAATCGCCCTTCTCAAGGGTAGATCCCCCAGGCTAACAGGGCGAGTGGCACTTGCCAACTCGCTCATCCTCCTAATGCTGTGGTTCCCCACATATGCGATCCACATCTCCCCCACCTTTATAATGTTGATCCGTGCACTCATCCAGGGTTGGCTGTGGCTTGGATCCCGCCCACCAGTCAAGGTTGAAATGCTATATGGTCTACGCTCCAGCGGAGGCATGGGCCTGATAGAATTCGAGAATCATGCCAACCACATCCTGGGCACCTGGATAGGGGAAGTGCTAACCACAGACCCCCTGCAATAGCACAAGTCCAGGGCAGCGAGGGCCAACTCCACGCAGGCACTCAAATACCTAATCCACACCACCCCTCCAGCTTACTAATGTACCTTGCTAACTGCATCAACACAACAGTCCTGCACGGAACCCCCCCCTCACTTTAAGCGCTTCCTCCAAACCATCCACCGCATGGGGTGGACCGTCGCTACTACTGGTACAGTGCAGGGAAGGGGATGACCCAGACCCCACTTCGCGTTACAAAATACAGAAGAACACCCCACAAATATTACTCACCATGACCCCAACCATCACCAGAGTCAACTACCTAGACGCTTTGGACATCCCCTACAACCTAACCACACAAAAGGCAATATGGAGGATGACGCACCATCCACTCCTTCAGCTGAGGGTAAGAGCCAACGCCTGGCGCTGCCTAAGAAGGATCTACAGAATGGTGGACCGCACCCACTCCCTCCACGCAACCTGCGCAGTATGTGGAGGAGAGGGCTCCCTACACCACCGCTTAGAAACCTGCCCCCAAAGAAAAGCCATATGGCGAGAAGTTGCACGCCTGCTCAAGATCAAGATGACCAGTATTTCTTTATCCCGAAGAGCCTCCTCATGATCTGACTTACATCCCCAATCCCATCTACACTGTGCTCCCTATTGATACCCATTGCAATGTGGACGATCCACACTATTGCCTTGGATGCGTTCAAGGGCACGGTCCCTACCATCCATGGGGCTGTCAATAGGTTCCACGTCCACTTACTGGAGCATTTCCAGCCTGGCTCTATGGGTATATGAAGCCAAGTCAATAGAGACTCATAAACTCATGGTTCCCGCTCTGGTTCCTTCACATGGACCCCTTCCTTCACACCTGCTCCATAGTGGGGGTTACCCCTTGGAGTTGAGCACCAATCCCCCCATACCTGGCGGTCTCAGCTGGCAACAAGGTTAACCTGTTTACCCTGAAGTGCCCAATCCTATCTAGTCGTTGCTTTTCTTCCCTCCCCTACCATTTCTACACACATATTGGTAATGCCCATCCCCTGGTCAGCTTGCCTCAGTTAAATAAAATAAGAATATGAGTGTAGTAATGACTCCAATCAGGCTGAAATAATTGAAATTAGTTAATTCAAGGGCCAAATTAACTATGTGATATTTTAATACCCACTGCCACAATCAATACCGGATTGGCATGGCTTTAATGAACTCATTTAATAGATGAGTATGGCCAGGAGATGCCCTAGAGGTATAAAATACTGGTGCCTGGCCCTAAAATAAAAAAATTATCTTTCCATCTAATCTTATTTTTCCTTATTTTAATATGATCTTCATATTAGAAAGTGTAGACAATCATTCAGGGGAGCTTGTCATAATTAACTGTGTCTGGAGAGTTCCCAATTAGAAAGATAAAATATACTTAAAAGAAGAGCAAAAGAGTCAATTATTGTTGTTTAGCTTTGTGAGCTTTCCAAACGGTTAGGAAATATTGTAAGACACATAGCATAATCGAGTATTATCAGCTGAAACTCTTCCTGACTATTAAAGAATGATTAAATTTATAAGTGAGCTAGTCCTCAAAATCTCACAATTGGTGCTCACTAAAAACCACTTTACACTTTTAATATATATAATTCATCCAAATACCAGGCAGATTCTGAAAGAAGATATGATGAAAATGTCATGGAAACCAGTGACTGAGAAATCACTTAGTACCTCAACAAAGCATCCCAGTATACTGAGAATAGTATTTTATACATCTTAGATCTAATCGAGGTGGGAGGAGGTCATGTGGACACAATAGGCCCTATTTAGTTTACCTCCAATAGATTTAAGGATTAGATGGAGACCCTATTCCATGGGTATAGGATTGGTACATCACAGGCGGATCCATCTTTTGGGCTATTTTACTCTTGAAGAATCAGGCCTTAAAGATGGAGATGTATATGTGGTACTAAGAGGCGACCAAGGAAACTCTGGACAAACGTCTCAACTGTACACAAGCAACAAATGAGTTCTTGGTTAGCTTCATATAGCCCTCAATCAAGCACACCCATCAGATCCTGGCTTGGAAGAACTAAGTCTTGTGGAAATATACAGAGTATAAGAGGAGGAGCTATCTTCCAGGCAAAAGTACTGAAAAAGCTGGATTCCAGTTTTAACGAAGTTAGAAATGCTATTGTCAATAATATGGAACAGGTCAATGACGCCCACAGAAGGGTAAACACTTTGAAAGATCAACTTAATGAAAATTGCCAAAGATTGTAGCTGAGATCCTATTCCTTTACATGTACTACAGTGGGTGAGTCAATAATATCAGTAAATGCTGCTAAAAATTGGAGAACCACTAACAAATTTCTGTCATCTCAGACTGAACGTTTTGAAAAAAGATGCCACGTTTGCTCAGAAAAATCACCTGGAATTTAAAGACATGCACGTTCAAATCTATTAATATGTCTAAACTGAATTGGGCATATTGAAAAAAGCGTCAAAGATCTAGCTGCCATGCCAGTAGGGCCAAATTTGAGGAAGAATTCGTGCAAATTTATTAAGAATTTTATATAACTTCAGTCAACAATTTCATCTATGCAAGCAAAGAACGTCAAACTTTCTAAAGAAAAAACAAGATCTTCAAGCACAGCTATTAGCAACTAATGATCGTGTTGCTAATCTGACTAAAGATATGAAGCAAAGACTGGCTATTCTTATTATTTTTTCAAAAGAGTGTGAAGACCTTAAAAAGAAGTCAATGACCTAAAGGAGAGAAGTTGAAACTGTTTGATCAGTCCTCAATGGGGAGAGCAATAAAATCTTTAAATATTCAGTAAGAACACAACTGAAGAGATTACACAAGGCCCAAATTTAGGAGTCTAAATTGAGCGGTTCAGAGCAATTTCACAAAACAGAATCTTCAGGAGTAAATATGGATAATAAAACAGATATTTCAGATGTTCGTTTGATGCTAAAATTCTTGCTTCCATCCCAACTCTGGATGAAACTCGTTGTGAATGTGGATCAATATTGACAGAAGATTCCTAAGATGTTTGAACTCTAGATGAAGCGTAACTCCTCCGGCCAATTCTGGGCACGATGGCTACAAGCCCTTGAATTTGCCAAAATTTGACTAAGAAGGAAATATACATTTGTTCATAAAGTTTTTTAAAAAGCTATGAGAGGAGGATCTGATCATGCAAAGTCCACAGCTCCCACTAATTGTCTGTACTCACATAGTGTCAATCTTGTTATGCCCTATTTAGGTGATTATTGATCCTATATGGACGCGAAAAATCAAATTTTAAGACAATTTGAAGGCCCTGATAAACTATCCAACTGAAAAGCAGAGCTGCTATATAATGAATTTCAGAGGAATAAAGTCCATCAGGGACTTTATGGATAGATTCTACCATGAGGCTCAGGTCTTACTCAGTTCAAATGATAAAAAGAAATTCTATGCAAAGATTGCCATATAGCATTCTGTCAATCGATACAGAAACTTGCAGCATGTCATGATTTCAGCCTTGAATCGGCCCATGGAAGCATTAGAACTTACTGATTATCTGAGACAGTGAGCAAGTAGCTTTGACGCCCTTAATTGGCCCAATGAGCAATCAAAATTTCGATTTTGGGACCAAAAATACTAATTAAGTGAAGAGGGATAAACAATTGGCCCATAGAACCAAAAATGATAAGCAAACAGGGCCAATTACCTGTCATAATTGTGTCTAAAAGGGACATGTTGCTAGCAAATGCTACAGATGGCCAGATAAAAACCTGGGGTCAATGTGGCCTTAAAAGTTAACAATAAAGAGAGGGCAGGAAAAGAGCAAATGGAGTAGAGGCGGAATGCTCTACCTCCACCAATGCCTTAACGCACATTCCACCATACCCTGGCAAGCTTTTTTTTGGCCGATGAAGTGGCTGAAGATAGCTTGCAACACTTTGTGACTGATGATGTCTATATGGTTACCCCCAAGCCAAAGCAAAAGAATTAAAGCAACCAGAGGTCACTGAAGAAGCTCAGGCCAAAGTAGTAAAGCCCTACGCCAAACTACTCATTGACCAGGGGCTGAGTAGCCATCCTAAATGTTCATTTGATCTGCCCACACTACAGGATGTGCGAGTGGCCATACCCATGAAGTCTTTAGCAGAGAATTTTCCAGAAATCTGCTCCAGTCTGAAGTCCCACTTGTAACTGAACACTTACTCCAATATTCACTTAATAAACGATTCTGATACATACTCTGAATGTACATAATTGGATATTGCAGTAAATAAGGTTCAGGTTCAGGACATCATTGATAGTGGGGCACCTATCAACATTGTCAGTACCAAATTGGTTAAGAAACTGAAAATTGCGCCCGACATTGCACATTGTCAAGAATATGGTACAGCAGGAGCCCACATCACTAACGCACAGATCTATAGCACGTTAACATAACATTTTAGATCTATTGTAGTGATGGCACCAGCCATACTATTGTTGAATACCAGCTATGATATCCTTATTTGGAACGATTTCCTTGAGAAGTTTGGTGTTGTCACAAATCATAAGTGAAGATACACAGACTAGTTTGGGACAAAGCATTTTTTAGTACTAGATGGTGGGACAAATCATCCCTTTATACTTTAACAAAAATGTAAAGGCAGAAAAGAAGCAGTCAAATTTATTTTGTAACCTGGCCTAAAAGGATAGGATATTCTGATTGAGTAAACAAAATCCCATTCAAAAATTAAGGCTCTTCCAATGCAGATTTGCGAATCAAAGGGAATTCCATTATGATAAAATCATCAAATTACCATGCTGCCTAGAAATCAAGTAGTCGTCACTACTGGACTGATTATTAAAAATTTCATAGTGACTTTATGGGGAAATATACCAACCATGATGTAGATCCTGATTTGAGCCAAATATCACACAGGGAATAGTCATTCCAGGGCATGAGGAAATTCAAACTTTTTATATGAAACCTCCAGAATTGGCCATCAAGATATGTAGGCATAAAGTTATTGCCTACCTGCATCTATTTCCGACCACTGAAATTTAGACATTTCACAAATTTGGGACCCTAGGCGAAATAGGACTTCCCAATGAGGAAACCATAAGTATCAATAAAGTTATTCCTTTGGCTGAATTAGGGAACTTGACCAAACCGAAAAAGGCCCAAGTCCATAATTTATTTCAGAAATACCATGAAATATTTGCAAAAGGCAATTT
This sequence comes from Massospora cicadina, assembly GCA_022478985.1. Lineage (NCBI taxonomy): Eukaryota > Fungi > Entomophthoromycota > Entomophthoromycetes > Entomophthorales > Entomophthoraceae > Massospora > Massospora cicadina. Next base: position 83,086 of record JAKSZP010008091.1, on the reverse strand, counting down.
TGATTTAGGTTGTTCTAGAGTTGTGATACACACTATTGACACTAATGACCATGAACCAATTTGACTATGCTCAATTAGATATTTGAAAGCAGCAGAAGAAGTTTTTCCCAAAGAAATAAAAGAAATCCTAGATCTTGGAATGCTGGACCAATAAAGAGTCCTTGGGCTGCCCCAAATCTAATAGTGAAAAAGAAGGATGGGAGCAAGTGGGTTGTCATTGATTATCATGATATTAAACAATATCACAAAGAAGGATTCTTTTCCCCTTCCACGGATTGACGTTGCTTTAGATCAACTTGGAGGCATGAAGTTTTTCTCTGCTATGGACCTGATAAGTGAGTTTTGGCAGATCAATATGCCCAAAGAGGAGAGCAAAAAGTGCATCATCATAACTCAATAGGGCTTAATTCAGCTGACAAGGATGCCATAAGGACTTTGCAATGCCCCAGCTACGTTTCAAAGGGCAATGGACACAATCCTAGGGAACTTAAAATTGTCTTGTGTGTTGGTTTATTTGGATGATATAAAGGTCTTCAGACATGCCTTCACAGACCACCTGTATCATTAAGAGGCAGTTTTTAAGAGACTACCGGCTGCTATTTTGAATATCAAACCCTGTAAGTGCCCATTTTTAAAAGAAAAATTGGAAAACCATCTAGTACTAAAAAAAGAACAATTGGAATATCTTGGGTTTTTTATTAATAAAAAGGCTCTTACCTGAGTCATCTATACTGGATGCAATATCAAAGATGAAATGGCCCAAATCCAAGTGCAATATACAGGTTTTCCTGGGCATGATTGGTTATTATTGCAATTCATTGCCAAGTTTGCTCGAATTGGAGAGCCGTTGTTTATCTGCTTAAGTAAAAGGTCATATTTGACTGGAATTGGGCCTGTCAAGGAGCATTTGCCTGCTTAGATCAGCCCTAATAATGGCCCCAGTCCTGAGATATGCAGAATTCAAGTGTGCTTTTATTGTCCAAACTGATGCATCAATTACAGCAATTGGAGCCATGTTGTCTCAAATAGGGGAAGATGGTAAGGAACATCCAATCGCCTTTGCTAGTTAGACCTTAAATATCCACGAGAAAACTACACAATGACAGAACTGGAATGTTTAGTGGTTATATACGCATACAAGCAGTTTCAAGCTAATCTACTTGGCACTCACTTTACTGTTATTACAGATCATTTGTCCCTAAGATGGCTGAACAACTTAAAGGAACCAGAGGGCTGATTAGTGCGATGGCACTATATCTTAAAGCCTATAATTACATAATTAAACATCATGCAGGAGCGTAGCACCAAAATGCCAACTGCTTATCCCCAATACCTACAATTGCTACAATCAGTTTGGCCGCAGATAAGATATTTCAAAAGATGGTCAGTGGAGAATTCCAGGATGAGCCTGAATAGGTTTAAAAAATGCTCAAGGACTTATGGAAAAACACTTCAATTGAAAATGCAATACTAAACAAAATGATCGAAGGAAAAAGGGTCATTTTTCCATGACCCTCGGCCCAAAAAGACCTAATAATGGCGGCACATAAGGCCATAGGCCATGGTGGATATAAGAAAACAAAGGAGCATCTTAAACGATACTAAAACTGGGAGTTGATGCACTTCAATATCCAAGAGACACTAGAGTGTTGCATCAAATGCCAAGGCAAAAAACCGTTCTGACTGAGCACATCTCACCATCCCGTTTGGCCCAAGTTTTCTTGGCATACTTTATCCATAGATTATGTCAGACCACATCTCACTAGTAATTCTAAGGCCAAGTACATCATTGTGACTATTTACCACTTAACAAGTGGGTTGAAGCTAAGGATATTCATAAAGTAGGTGCAGTGATGACGGCCAAGTTTATCATTGATAATGTTATCCACAAGCATGGTTGCTCACAGGTTATTTTGACAATTAATGGAAGCAATTTTACAGTAACCGTTAATATGAAGCTTAAACAGCTGATGGAAGTAAAAGGTATACTCTCTGCTCCCCATAATCCAGAAACAAACGGAAAAGTTAAGGGTGTAAATTGGATACTTGTAAATATTTTCCAAAAGTTAACCTCAGGAAAACCATCTGAATGGAGTATATTTCTAAGCTTGGCCATGTTTGCTTACAATATATCATACCAATCTGCTACCAGGATATCGCCTTTCTCAGTTTTTTATGGAAGACATCTGGCCCTACCATTGCTACTTTATATTGGTCCTAGAAAATCCTGATGAGAGCATTTATCTTTAATACATCAAAGAGCTAACTGAAATCTTAATTAAACTGCAAGCTAAAGCCTTTGACAACTGTTTTGCTGTTAAAAAGGCCCAACACAAAAATGATCCTAAAGTTTGATAAAAGTTGACCAAATTCAAGGTCAGAAAAGAGGTATTATGTTCAATAAGCACAGACAGGCCAAATACAGAAGTTAAATCACATTTAGGTTGTCTCATTTGTGGTTATTGAGAAAACTTCAAGTTTTGTTTATACCATAAAAGAGGTTAAGACAGGCCATATTTATAATTTGAGTCTATGCAAAATTCATAAGAAAGATTTAAAAAAGGCTGATTAGAAGGAAAGAAAATAAAAATAAGTGTACACAACCATAGAAAATAATAAAAATGAAAAATATATAATATGATGAAAGGAAAAGAATGTTAAATATCTAATTTTGGTAATAATAATATATAATATATGGTAGTAATAAGGAAATAATGTATATATAATAAGATTATACTTTGTTGATAAAAAATCAGCAAGGTTTTTATTCCTCCACTTTGAGGGGGAGGCGACTTGACACAAAATTCCTCATCTTCATGCATCAATTCAACCCAATCTATTTCTGGGTGACAAAGAAAAGGGCCATAGCAACATAAAGCCAGATGCGCCGCATGCTTGTTGTAGAAGATTCCCAGTGAACGATTGGGAGGGGAAGCATAAAACCATTTACCATGATCTCATTGAGACCACGATTGGGTGGAAAACAAGCGCCTAGAACAAGATAATTGACTAGAAAATCAGTCTGGTACTGGTACATTTTTGGAGTCACTAGTCAAACACAATATACCTGGGTTTTCCACCACTTGATAAGGGTGGGAACATGCAAAAGCTGGCCCAAAAACATCTAATCAGAAATGATGTGCATAAGATGGCAGAGTAAGGCCATCTTTGGAATGTAGTAATCCATGCTATCTTGATGAAGAGCCTCAAAAGCTACCTGAAAAGCCAAGTTGAAGCAAACATCCTGAACATTGTGGGTGTTTAGACACAAGAAGGAAGTGAAGACAGGCTGATTTTTGAGTGGTGTGGACCAGGAACTAAGGACCTATTACAAAGCCGTCAACCTGGACAAAATTGTGAGGATGTATGGTTGGATCATCAGCAAGAGAAAGATGAATAAGGTTGTATAGCCACTCATATTCAGCCCTCATTTTGTTAAAAGGTTGGCCCCAATGAAATTATTTGGAAGAGCATAACACCACATTGTATGCTTGAGCCATCAGGAAATGCCTGAGGGAGAAGATATAAACCACTAAAAGATCACCATCCTAATATAGATTGTAACGAAAAATTTGGCTCCCTAGGGGTAAAAATGTTGCCAAAAGTGTCCACCAGAATGATTGTTGAAGTATGTGGCAAAAGTTCATACCTCAATGATCCTTAAGTATTATCGAGGCGGAATAACCTCTTTCTTGATGATGGTCTGAGGCCAAGTAGACATCATGAAATTTGGTGCAGGAATGAGCTGACCCAACTTTGCTGCCCGGAGGGAGCCTATGAACATATGCATATGCATAGTTCTATCTAACTGATTTAATTAACACCATTAAGGGTTCAAGAAAAGTGACAAAATTGTGGTAGGATGAGGAGGAGCTGTTTTCAGACATTGAAGATGAAATTAGGAAAACTCAGGGTTTATATTCCAGTCAAGTGGGGAAAGTTAGATTTTGATGGTTGACTCAAAAATAAACCCTTTTAGAAAACCATCAATGCTAATAGATTACTCCAATTGATGGATCCTTTGATCCTTCCCAATTTATCTGAATAATCTGATAAATCAGATTCACCTCAAAACTGACTTGATTGCGTTTAAATGACCTGATTATTGTAGCTAAAAATAGCTATGATATAATTATATTATGGCGAATTATGGGATCCACTTGGGTGAACCAAGTGAATTTACAGCACAAACCTAATTGCATTTTCAAAATCTAATGCAAAAATGATTAATGAGTTCTATTTTTAATGTATGTCAATCATTGTAATTTGCACAATAGTACTTGCACATGTACAGCCCAAATAGGGAGTACCTAGTATTATTGAGAGGCCAGACAACATCCCAATTAGGGGTGCATCATTATTTGAACACCATATTTTTTCTCCACATTTATTGTATTTCGTCACTGTATGAAAAAACATAATTGGTCTGGTTGAGAGGTGAATATACACCACTGAGGTGCTAAAATTAGGCCTAATAATTTTCCCAATTATGAGAGTAGTAGTGCCTCCAAACATGCTGAGATGATTGAAATTAGTTAATTCAAGGGCCAAATTAACTCGGTGATATTTTAATAGCCACTGCCATAATCTCCTAGCGGATTAACATGGTTTGAATGAACTCATCTTATAGATGAGTATGGCCAGGAGATGCCCTAGAGGTATAAAATACCGGTGCATGGCCCTGAAATAAAAAAAAACTTCTTTTCATTTAATCTTATATATTTATTTGGGGAAGGTTGACCAGGGGACAAACATTTTCAATATAGTGAGGATAAACTATGAAATTTGAAAATTAAAAGACACCCCAGAGGGTTCAAGGCCCCTCTTGTTGTCTCCAGGATCACCAAGTTTAGGACGATAGGTGGGTTATTCTGGCTTATTCTTGGATGCAGCATGAGTTAAGGAAAAATCAATCTTTAAGATTTATATGGGGAACCATGTATTGATTGTCCTTCTGTTGCGTGAGGTCATATTTCCAAACAACCATGCATGGAAATGTTCCAATATATGGCATTGGAAGCGATTGATTTCTTCTTGGATTGTAGGTGAAGCTCCTGTAAATAATTCCAGTACTATCATATGCTTTTGTCCATAATGCTATTACTACTATTAATGCCCAGAGGGATGGGTGGATAGGTAACTCCATGTTTAGCGCGAACATGTTCCTGGCTAGACTGAATGTTTGTCCACTTTCTTGGTGGAATAGGCGCATGACCTCTTTACATAAAGCCACTGATGTTGCACATTGTTTTAAGCGGTGTACTAGGCTTCCATAATGACCACATACAATACATGAAGAATGGGCAGCATTTGACCGTTCTTCTGTGCAGTATACTCTCCTCATGCATCTCCACACATATGCTCTTATCCTGGGTTGAGTAGAAGGTGATGTGTATCTCCATACTCTTCTTTGGGTCTCCAGGTTGTATGGTATATCCATATGGTCCAGGGAAATCTATCCTGGCTATAGTACTCGGATTTCTGCATATTATGTTATCTGTGACTATTAGGCCATTAATTTCCTGTCTGTGAGTTAGCTTTAGGCATTTTTGGAGACTGGTTTGGCCACATATGTGGATCTTCCAAGTCACTCTTCTCATGGCTAGTGGTATTCATTTGAAATGTGCAGGAGTGCCACGTGGTGTTGCAACTGTAGGATGGGACGCCAGATACTTGATTAATGTGTTTAGGTGATTTGGGTTCTTAATTGGAGTGTTCGTGTAAAGTTATATCTTGATGTTTTGGCCCAATGTATATCTGGAAGATCTGATCTAGTCACCTGAGCTATCCAAGATCCTAGTATATAGTTGCTTGCTCTACATAATTAGCAAGCCCATACCTCCATTCCTTCTAGAGCCAAATAGGGTTTCGAGGCGTACAGTTTCCATTTAATCTTATTTTATCTTATTTTAATTCATTCTTATTAAGAAGTGTAGAAAAGCATTCAGGGGAGCTTGTCATGATTACCTATGTCTGGAGACTTCCTGATTAGAAAAGAAATATACCTAAAAGAAGGCCAAAAAAGTTAATTATTGCTGTTTATTTTTGTAAGCTTCAAAAAGGTTAGAAAATACCATAAGACACATAAAATAATCAAGGATTATTGGCTGAAACTCTTCCTAACTATCAAAAACAGGATTACATATATAAGCGAGCTAATCCTCAAAATCTCACACTTCCTCAGGCAATTTTGTTCCCCATGGGACCTAGCGCTCCGCTCGGTGAAAATCCACCCTTCTTGCCCCCATCATCTCGCCCTACATCATTCCAATATCTGGTTTGCCTAAGAGGCAACTACAGGCGCTAGTTACCATATGCTGACAGGTCATCATTGAAGTAGCCACTGCTGCTTTTGCACTGGCTGGCTTAATAGTTTTCCGCCCATTTAAGGGCTATTTTGATAATGGCTTCAAGACGTAGAAGGATACTGCAGCAGCAGCTTCTACTCCATTAATTTACAAAAACACTCCTATCTCAACCAAACAAACTTGACTTCCTTCCAACACCACATTGGTGGTGTCATTCACATCCCTTCCATATACCTACCACCCCAGTTATTATATGATCAGTTGAAAGCGGGTCTTCTAGCTAATGGGACCATACCAACCTTGTTTTGCCGTTCCTTATGGAGCAGAGCGCCTTGCTGCACCTCGTACCACTGCCACCATAAATCCACAGCACCCTGCATAGCCCATCAAATCCCCATGCCCATATTGCTGCGGCGCCTGAGTAATTCTTTTGGGCTTAGGTGGTTAATGGTCACCAAATTTGTCCCCTCTGCTTTGGGCTTGACCATTCCAAAAAATCCTGCCCCCAAGACTCTTTCTCTGGTGGTGCCTCTGAGCCATATTTGGAAGATTCCAATTGGGGTGTTTTGTTGCCCCCTCCCACTCAGCGTTCTCATTCAATAGGTCAGAGTGGGAAACCAGAACCCACCAAACCCATCTACATTATCCCACCCAATTTCACCCACACCATTCAGAATCAGGCCTGGATCACCATTCCCACCCAAGCAGCCCATTCGACTCTTACCCACCCAAAATATCCATCCACTATTCAAGTAAACCAAAATACATGAAACTTATTATCTGAGATTGACAAATAAGGTAACATTGTCACCAATGAGGACTCTGGTGAACCTCTTGGCCCGCTCAATAGTGTTTGGGTTTAATTTACAATTTTAATTTTGACAAATCTCCATCCCCTAAGCGATTCTCTTCTAAGCTCAATGCCATTTCCTACCAGAGTGGCCACCAGCTCACCTTAACATCGGTGGCCTCACCCCATTGCATAAGCCTATGCAAAGTGGTGGCCCAATCCGTTTCTTAATTCCATAAAGGGCTGACCACAATCACCTTCACTCCTGATTTTCCCAAAGCAGCCAAGGAGTAATCACCAATTTACTTAATGAAGCTGAAGCCACTGTCATACATGTTGCGACCCTAGTAGATTTTGATACATCTGCTAAAATCACCCAACAGAGTAGCACCTAGGTTTAACAACTTCCCAAAGCCTACATTCAAGCAGAACACCACTTAGTGGAATATGCTGAAGCAGCCTACCAAGCTGATCTTGAGGATAGTAACCAAATTTTCTTCCACATCCACCCCCACCACGCTGATGCCCCACACCCTGGCTCTCCACTTTTGTCTGACACTACAACTTAAGTGATGCTGCCTAACAGTCTATGTCTGTAGAAGAGCTGCTTAACCCCCTCAACCTCTGCCATGGTGGATTAGCACTATTCCACTCCTCACCTGGTTGGAGATTTTGTTTTGACTTTTTTGTTTTTTTGGTTTTGATTCATTCATTCGTTCTTTCATTCGCTTCTTTAGCTAATTGAGTATTAATATCTGTCCCCAGGTCAGTGTACCGCAAATAAAGTTGAAAATTATATGGGTAAATTATTGGGTCATACCAGCAATTGTGGCTAGAAACCCATGTGGCTCCTGAGCTCCTATTATCAGGGTAGGGGGAAGTGAAGGTGCTGATAGAGAACCTGCATAAGGAGTCTATGAAGATTAAAAGGCACCAAGTGGTGGCTTATCTTCATCTGATTCCTATTGATGAGGTCTACTGTATATGACTTTGGTTCATGGGAGGACCTCAGGCTACATGTAAAAACCTCATCCAGCGCAATGATTGTGGTTCTGAATGAGACATAAACTGGCCTGTTGGAGAACCAGAAGGACGGGGTGGTGAATCTGTTTAAACACTGAGACATCTTTGCATCTGACAACCATGATTTGGAATTTGCATGCAGAATTGTGCATTTGTTGGACATGGGAGATCACCCTCCCATATGGTCATGGCCTATCCGTCACTCAAAGGCTGCAGAAGAAGTTATATCTGAGTATATAGATAAATTAATTGAACAGGGAATAAAAGAGCCATTAAAAAGTCATTAGTCGTCACTGGTGCTTACTGTCAAGGAAAAGGATGACACCAACCAAGTAGTAATTGACTACTGGAAGCTTAACAGCATCACAAAAAAGAATTATACCCGCTTCTGCAAATTGACAAATGTTTTATATTAGATGGGTGGTGCCAACTATTTTCCGTTATATACTTGATATTGGGATACTTGAAAATCAAGTTGCTGATGGCAGAACGGGAGAAGTAGGCCATAATCACCTTAAAAGGTTTGTTCCAGACTAAAAATATGCCACAGGGTTTTTACAACGCCCTGGCTACGTTCTAGTGGGCTATGGACACTATCTTAGGTGACCTGAAGCTATCGTGTTTTTAGTCTACCTTGATGATACTAATGTTTTCTTGCAAATGCACATGGGACATCTCAATCACCTGGAACAAGTGTTCTGATAACTCGCTGAAGCCAACATAAAAATTAAGCCTAAAAAGTGCCACTTTTTAAGGAGCAACTGGAATATCTTTGTTTTGTTGTAGACTCAAAAGGGCTTAGTCCTTAGCCAGCTAAGGTGGTATATGTAAGATGACTTGTTCAGGTAATAATCGGGATATCCAAGTGTTTTCTGGGATGGTTGGGTACTACCAGCGGTTCATTCCTAGTTTCAGATGTATTGAGGATCCTCTCTTAAAGCTATTAAAGTAAAATGCTACATTTTACAGACCAACCTTTTAAAACGCTAATAATGTCTTATGAAATGCGTTGGATAGTGCGCCCATTCTTCAAGCCCTAATTTAAAGAAGGAATTATTATGCAAATGGATACCTATCTTTCTTTGGTAGGGTCAGTGCTATCCCGTAAAGATAATGATCATCGCGATTCTGATATGACTGAATGATAAGCCCTAAGTTTTGATGGCAGAATGGATAGGATCTTCTGAGTTTAATATGAGTAATGATTATTCAAGCACCTTGAAGTGAGGCGATATTGGGTTGTTAGGGAATCTCCACAAATTATGCGATTGGGAAATTAACAAATGAAGAATCAACAGAACCAATGTGATATGGCAATTCAAGTGACTAAGCCATGAAAGTGGTAGCAAACAAAGTCGCTACAATTTATATGAGACTAGATGATGAAGAGGGGGTTGGTTGTTAATAGTTTAGAGGAAGCGGAACATCAAGGATCTGGTATTACATATTAAATAAATGGCGTGGTGGAAGCAAGTGCTCCATTTTTACAAAATAATTTTATTCTGTTGTTTTTAAGGACAACGATCATCATATCGTTGGTCCTGTTGCTCAGTGGGTTGAACCCTGTGCAAAAACTCTTATGGCGTATCCTAACGATTTCATTGAGTTTATAATAGTGGTGCTCACTACAGGGGCCCACTGATCAATCACAATACCAACAACATTCCTCAGTCGCTGGCTATGTCCTATCAGGTTTGCTCTGGCTAAGAGTCTTTTCAAGATGCTGCAACCATTGAATATGCAGATCTCAAGCTTGCCTTGGACGCTGTGCTCCAGTGGAAGAAGGAGTTTCTACAGGAGAGTTGTATTGATAAGCTGCCTCTGTTTGATTGTAATGGGATCACCCATGAATTTTTAAGCGATTTGAGTTTGCAGTAGAAGGAGCTTCAGATCGGCGTAAAGCCAAATTATCAATATCCACCTTGGATGTTAAAAGCGATGACCAAGTTACTTTCTATCTTCCCACCAGATCCGCTACCTATCAGAAAAGTAAAAGATACTGTGTTGTAGTTATTTGGAGGAACTATGAAAATGGCACAGCAGAAGGCCAAGTTCTTAACCATTGGGTTTCATCATAATGAGACCCTCGGCGCATTTGCTGATTGTTTTATGGTGGAAGCCCATGTGTTGATTGGGGCAGGAACTTTAACTGAATCTGATGTATGCATAGCGTTGACCTCTGCTGTGAAACCTTACCGTGAGCTTTTCAATACCAAGGCTCCATATTTTGACGCTGGTATACCTTTGCTTAAAATTGTTCAAATCTTGCGCCGGTTATCCGCTACCTTCCCTCCACTCAAAATAGAGTAGAACCATATCATCTCTGCTGGTGGACCTTCTTATTTGGGGAAGTTATCTCTTCCAGTTCAGCATCCATTTAGTAACCCCCAGCCTTATTATCACTACACGCCTCATCTCAAATGGAGTTGCCACCAGCAGTTCAACTATTAGAAAGGGTCTGTTTACACTTCTTGACCTCAGCCTAACTTTTGGGGTGGCCCATTTCACAACAATCGTGGATGCAGATATACAGGATCCATTGTTTCTTGTGTGGTCATTCTGGGCACTTGGCCAGAAGCTGTCTTCATCATCAGGTTCATTTCCTACCATAGGAACAGTACAATCAGGGAAAAGTCAGAGCGGAGTAGAGATGGGAATCTCTACTTCCACTATTCTAACTCAAAACGTCCCACCTGAACCTATCCCTTTACATCCAGTGGAAGTTCCCCAGTATGATGATGCCTTTCTATATCAGCAGATGGTTGGGGGGGTGAATGTGCTGACACGAGAGCAATTTATGGACACAGTGGAAGCAGGCCCCCAGGAGCAACCAAAAGCCTATTGCCTGTAAAATGGTTAATCAACTTTTTACTTATGAACCAGATCCATATGCTGATGCGCTTTCTTAAGAGAGGTGAGCGTGTACCTCCCTGTGAATGCTATTGTTAAAGAATACCCTAAAGTTTGAAAGGGTATTATAAGCTTCCTTGGAATATGAGATGCAACAAATGTCCATGTTTTAAACAATCAGAATTCGTCTTATTATGAGTGTACTTACTGTGACACTGTTGTAGCAAAAACCTGAGTTTGTGCAATAATTGATATAGGTGCTAATCAACATAGTGTCCACAAAGTTGGTGGCAAAGTTGGCATTAAAGTCTGACGTTTTGCATCATATGGTGTATGGGACTGCAGGCACGGAAAGCACAGTCTCTGAAGGAGCGTAAAGCGCACTACCTTTGCTATTTAGGTCAATTGTCGTTGTAGCCCCCACCATAGTGCTACCAAACAATAACTATGACCTTTTAATCGTAACTGCTTTTATGCGCCACTTTGGGGTTGTTGTTGATATGACCGCAGAGACATTTGAAATTCTGGGGCAGCAGATCCCGATCTACTTTACTTCCAGTGGAATGCCAAAGGATCTGGTAAACATGAGTCACATTAACCTTGTATATGGTGATGGGGTGGTTTTGGTTTGCTTTAATCGACTTATGTGCAAGATCTGAGCCCTTCCCATCAAATTTATGAATATCAAGGGCTACCACTAAGAGCTGCGGGCCCTATTCTATTCCCTCTGGACACCAAGTAATCATAAACACCAAGTTAGAGGTGGAAGTGCCTGCTGGGCTTTATGGGGAGGTCATTGGGACTTATCAGCAATCACGGTTTGAGCCCTATGTGGCCCCAGGCATTATGCTTCTGGGACATGGGGAGATCAAGGTCTTGGTAGCAGATCTACAGAATAAACCAATGCAAATCCGCCAACACCAAATAGTGGCATATTTACATTTCATCCCTTTTTAAGAGGTTACCCAGGTTCATGAGTTCGGTTCATTGGATGAATTTGACCTGCCTATCAAAACACAGCCATGAATAATGGCAGTTGTACCACGTAAAAAATTTTAATGGGGCTAACGAAAGACCAATAAATAACATGTAGAATCCTTATTTCGAAAATATGAAGAAATCTTTGCTGTTGACAATCACGATTTGGGATGCTCTTGGGGGGTTGTCCATCTGATAAACACTAGGTATCATCTCCCCATTAGGTCTCAGCCAATTGGCTAATCAAGGGCAGCTGAAGAAGTCGTCAATGTGGAGATTAACCAGCTGTTAGTGCAGGGAATTCCCAAACCATCTAAGGGTCCGTGGGCTTCACCTGTCCTAATTGTTAAGAAGAATGATGGTACTAACTGTGTAGTAATCAACTACTGGAAGCTTAATTGTATCACCAAGAAGGACTCATTTCCTCTTCCACGGATTGATGATGCGCTGTATTGGTCAGTTGGATCTCGCTATTTCTTGTAATGGATTTGATATCTGGTTATTAGAAAATTGAGTTGCCCCTGGCGGAACAAGAAAATTGTGCCATAATCATATCCAAAGGGCTTTTCTAACTAACTTGTATGCCGCAAGGGCTATGTAAAGCTCCAGCTCCATTCCAACGAGCAATGGACACCATTATGAGAGATCTGAAACTGTTATGTGTAGTGGTGTACCTCGACAATATTAATGTCTTCTCGCGCACATTCACTGAGCACCTTACCCATCTAGAAAAAGTATTTCGCCGCCTGGATGAGGCCAATATCAATATCAAGCCCAGAAAATGTCACTTCTCCAAGGATCAGTTAGAGTACCTCTGATTTGTGGTGGATGCGACTGGGCTGAGACCCCAACCAGCTAAGGTGGAAGCTATTCAGAAGATGACTAAGCCAGCTAATAAGTGGGACATTCAGGTGTTTTTGGGAATAGTAAGTTAGAACTGATGCTTCATACCCAATTTAAGTTGCATTGGAAGTCCGCTGGTTGAGCTGTAAAAGAAGGATGCTATGTTCAAATGGACGGAATGGCGCCAATGCGCCTTTGATACACTTTGAATGGCGCTAATTAGTGCGCCCGTGTTACATACCCAAATTTTGAAAAAGAATTTATTGTAAAGATGGATGCGTCTCTTTCTGCTGTGGGGGCATTTTTTGTCACAAAAAGATGGTGAAGGGGAGGAGCTCACAGTGGCGTACTTCAGCTGAAGCCTGAATAGCCATGAATGTAATTAGACTGTGACTGAGCAAGAGTACTTAGCAGTGATCTATGCATATAAGCAATTCAGGTCTATCTGCATGAGGTAAAGTTTAAAGTTATAAAAGACCATGCGTCAATACGCTGGTTGAAGAACCTCAAAGAAACTGAAGGCTGGTTGGCTCGATCAGCTCTTATGCTGCAGCCTTATGGCTTCTAGATCCTTCATTGACCAGGAGTAAAGCACCAGAACGTTGACTGTTTATCTCGATTGCCTACTGTTGCGGTGATGGTGGACCTCAGTGACATTATGTACAATAAGATGCTCAGCGGAAAATATGACAATGAACCACCCCAAGTGATCAAAGCATTAAATGAGATGAGAACGAATACCTTCCAACAGAATGGGGAACTGTACAAGCGATTTGGCGATTTCACAGTGAATACCATGATTCTCAGCCGACTGGGAAACATTATGAGAACGCACAAGGCAGTTGGACATGGTGAGGTGCATAAGACTATGGAGTTGTTGCACCCCAGTACTATTGGGAAAGTATGAGCTTCGATGTGCTTAAAACTATTTCTTGTTGCCATCAGAGCCAAGTGGAGAAGCCATTTCACCATAAGACTTCATACCGGGGTAGTGAAACCATATTTTGCTTGGCACACGGTTTCCCTTGATGTCATTGGTCCCTTGCCAACAGGAGCCAACCGGTGTAAGTACATCTTTGTGGATATTGACCACTTAACCCACTGGGTCAAAGTGAGGGTTATACGAGATTTTAGGGCAGTTACAGTGGCCATGTTCATGATGGAGTGCATTATTCAGCGACATGGATGCCCTCAGTTTTTCACTGATAATGGAACCAACTTCACCTTGCACATCCTCCCCAAATTGAACGAGCTTATGGTTATCCACAGGGTTTTAACAGCCCCATACCACCCTGAATCTAATAGAATGGTCAAATGGGTGAATGGGATTTTGGTGAACATCCTAAAAAGTTAGTAACAGATTGCCATCTGATTGGACCTCCCTCCTTTCCACTGCTGTGTTCACCTATAATATCAGTTACCATTCTGCTATGGGGAAGAATCCATTCCAACTACTATATGGTCAACACCTGGCTCTTCCAGCATTACTTTATTCATGTGTGGAATACACTGGCAGAGTGGAACCCCACCACTATTTGACTAACCTTACAAACATTCTGATCAAATTGCAAACTGAAGCATATTCCTTCAGCTTAGCCAAGAAAATCAATAATCAGGCTGCTAATCAGGTGAATTTTAGCGGGTTGGCGCAGTTCAAGGAAGGTTATATGGTTCTCTTCCATGACCAACATGGGTTCATCTGGAAACACAAGTTGGCCAGTATCTGGAATGGGCCAAATTAAGTTATTGAAAAAACAGGTGTGGATGCTTATACTATCAAGGACCCCGCTAGTGGTTGGATCATCAACTGAGTGCATGGAAAGTTCCTCCATTCATATTGGCAATAGGATCCTTATCATCCAGTCAAAGTGTGTGTAATGTCACGATTCTGATATGACTGGATGATAAGCCCTAAGTTGTGATGGCCGAATGGATAGGATCCACCAAGTTTAATATGAGTAATGATTATTTGAGTGCCTCAAAGTGAGGTGATATTGAGTTGTTGGGGATCGTTTCTAATTAGGTGATCAGGAATTAATAAATGAAGAATTGATAGAACCAATGAGAGATGGCGAATTTAATTACTAACCCATGGAAGTCGTAGCAGCCAAAGTCATTACAATTTAGACAAGATGAGATGATGAAGAGGGGTTTGGTTGTTAATAGTTTAGAGGAAGCGGAACAGTGAGTATCCGCTATATTACATATTAAATAAAGAGTGTGGCGGAAGCAAGTGCTCCATATTTATTAGAAAGTTTATTCTGTTGTTTTTAAGGACAACAATCTTCATATCGTTGTTCCTGTTGTTCAGTGGGTGGACCATGTGCAAAAACTCTTATGGCATATCCTAACGATTTTGTTGAGTTTATAACAATGATGGTGTAGATCATCCTGTCACATACTGTAGCAAAAGCTTAACATGCCTGAATTGAATACACCATGACTGAGCTGAATTTTTTGACAGTAATATATTCATATAAACTGTTCTGGGTCTACCTCCATGGGTGCTATTTAAAGTGGTAATGAACCATGGCTCCTTGCACTGGCTGCAGAATCTTTGGGAACCTTTTGGGCAGCTTTTGCGATGGGTCTTAAAGCTCCAAGCATATGACTTTGATATAGTACACCAGCCAGGGGCAAAACATCAGAATGCTGGCTGTTTCTTGCAAAGACCAACGGTTTCCATAACGGCAGATTTGGCTGACATCATTAATGTGAAGATGATTGTGGTCAAATATCATAATGAGCCACCATAGGTGATCAAAGTGCTATATGAGCTTAGACGGAACACCTTCTTATGCAATGGGGAACTATATATAGGCAAAATGGAAAATTAAACTAAGTTTACCAAAACCTTCCACTAGGCAGAAATTATTGTAAATACTTATAAGGTGGTAGGTCATAGAGGGTTGCAGAAAACGTTAGAGTTTTTGTGACTATGCTAATATTAGGAGAGCATGCATTATAAATGTGCTTGATACAGATGCTTGTTATCACCAGTGTCAAGTGGAAAACTGTTCCACAAGAAATCTATCTACCATCTGGTTAAGCCCCATTTTGCATGGCACAATGTTTCCCTTGATGTGGTGGGGCCTCTGCAAACAGGTGTGAACTGTGTTGGAAATTAGGCTTTTTGTAGGCTCACTGGTGCTTTTCACACCTAAATTAAAACATTTTTTTGCAGGAAAAGTTAATTCTTCTACTGCGGGATAAGTCTTCTGTAGGGAGTTAATGGACCATTAATAATAAAAATGTAAATAAAAAATCATGTTTTTATAGGGATTTATTTATAACTGTGGGGGTAAAGAAAAAACGAACTCTCTTGATATCTATTAGCTTTGTATTTAAACTATATTGAGGTTCAAATAATTTAATTGGGAAGTTTGGAGTGCTTAGTACTGTCTGAATTAAAAATATGGGCATTTGACCTATCATACTGCTGGAGATTCGCCTCATTTTGATGGAACAGCCGATTGAAAGATAATTGCAGGTAGGATGTGTCCGTGAGACAACGTTCCTATCAATTTTAGCCCAATTATTGGGTGCAAAATAATTAACACCTTGTGGGACCCCTTCCAACCCTATAAAAGGGCTGGTCTCAGCAGTGTTGGTGTTACTAAATTCGCTGTAAGTGGGGGAGGGACCTCATAAGGGCTCCCTAGAATCAGTCGACTATTCAGAGCAATTTGACTGCCAAACTTGTGGTTTTTGCACGAGTATTAATAAAAGTGTGACCCCATTTTGAGGGGTTCCACCATTAATTGACCATAGTCTTTTGGCAGATTTTATTATCATTTTCATCTAAAACGCTCTTTTTACAATATCAGACTTGCAATTGTCTGCCATTAGCACCTTCAAGAGTGTTATAGTAAATAAGGGCTTAAAAACTGGCTATAGACCCAGCTGATGGTTACTTCAGAAGCAAGGTATTTGATAGTATTCATCCCCTCGCTTATATGTGCTTATGAATGGTCCTCCCAGATGTTCCCATGATTCTCACTCCTAGAAGTGATCCAGTTGTGGTAATACAGTACCAAGTTAAATACTAGGAAGGTTGAAGATGGGCTCAGCTCTCATTTAGAGCTAGACTTTCTTTAGTAACAGACTTTGCCATGTTAGTCATAGCCTCAGACTGTGATTGGATAATGTTCTGGCCAACTTTTTCATGTGCTTGTTCTCGATCATTCATGCCAGAGAAGAAGCTTTTACTGATAAAACTGGCACCCCAGGTTCTCATCCATACAGCACATGGAAAGGGGACATCTTAAGGATACAATGGTAACTAATATGATAGGTCATAAGCGCGCTGGATAAGTAGAGATTCCAGTGGAGAGGGTCTGAACTGATCATTTTCTGGAGTATAGAGACCAGGGTACTATTAAAACTTTCTATGGCACCATTTGTGGATGGATTATAGGGGCCGAGAAGAGTTGTTGTGTCGCCATGGAGGTGGCAAGAAGCTTCACCACTTGGTAGGTAATGTTTTTCTCCAATGTCATAGAGCAGAACCTGGGGACAACCATGGTGGGAAAATATATATCGATGCAAGAAAGTAGCCGTTGTTTTTAAAGTCTGAGCGGGGAGAGCCACAGCTTTAACCTATTTAGTGAAATGATCCATTTCAACCAATATATATTGATTGCCTCCAGTAGTTTGAGGGAAAGGACCTACCACATCCAAACTTATGTTGTGGAAGGGTTGTTGGGTCTTCGTAGGTTGGTACTAATTATGGGTCTTGAAGCTGGGTTTTTTTGCAGGTCAGATAAGCATCCAGGTCTTCAGCTATGGTCTCCATGATGCCATCCCAGTAATATATTTCTTTAACCCACTCATAGGTTTATGGACTCCACCATGGCCCATGATAGTGTGAGACATCTTAATCACATGTAATCGCTCTGACAGCCTTAGATAGGGCAACCAGTGTACCCCTACTTTATTGTATAACTTCCTACTCTTCACCTTAGTGTTGAGGGAGTTCTGAGCCAGCATCTTTTGTACTGGTCCATCTTCATCAGCTCACGCCTCAGGAGTCATGAGGAGGTCATGCAACCTCTCTGATTCGCTATTTTTAAGTGTAGGACAGATAACCGCGTCAACCCATCAACGTTCATATGGCTTGTCTTGGATCGATGCTCAATGGTCATATCATAGTGCTGGAGCTTAAGAGCCCAGCGAACCAACTGTCCAGTGGGGTCCTTCATATCTTGTAACCACTTCAAGGATGCGTGGTCAGTAATCACTTTAAAGGAAGTCTTGTATAAAAAAGGGTGATAGTATTTGATAGTGAGTAAGATGTCAAGGCACTCCTGCTCAGTGAGCTGTAGTTGCGCTCAATTTTTGAGAGCATCTTACTGGAATAAACATAGTATGATTGACCCCATTTTCATCCAACTGAGATAAGATAGCTCCTACGGCATGATTGGAGGCGTCAGTGAACATCATGAAAGGCTTTCCAAAGTCATGGTGGCGGAGTATTAGCCTTTTTTGCGATAGCTCATTCAGGGTCTCAAATGCGACCTTTTTTCAGCTCCCCAATGGAAGGGGGTGTTCTTAGCTAAGAGACGTACAAGGGGCTCACTAAGCTGGATGAATTTGTGGATTGATTGATGGTAATACCCTATAAGCCTAAGGATACCTGGATGTCACGAAAGGTTCTATGCGCCAAATTCTTATATAATGCTTCAATTTCATCTTATAGAGGCTTTATCCTATCTTGTGAGATGGCGTGCCTAAAAAAATCAAGATTCTTCTGGAAAAAAATACTCTTAAAGGCTTTAGTTTTATGTTAGATGCTCATAAGCATTAAAACATCTTATTTAGGTGTGTGAGATGCTCGTTGAACATCTTAAAGAAAACTGTGATGTCATTGAGATAGAAAATTGCACATCTCAGCTTGAGATTCTGAAGAATATGATCCATTGCTCTCTTAAAAGTAGCAAGCGCATTACACAACCCCAGAGGTAGCTGAGTGAGTTGGAACAAACCCTCACTATAGATAAGGGCGCACTTCTGGTCCTGAGGAGAAAGGTCTATCTGCCAATACCCACTAGCCAAATCCATGACAGAGAAGAATTTAGACACAGAGTATTGGGTCAAAGCGTCATCAATGCGGGGGATAGGGTAGCTGTCTTTCTTGGTGAGGTTTTTCAGCGTATGGTATTCCATCACTACCTGATGACCTACATTTTTCCTCTTTATCAAAAGAAGCGGGGATGACCAAGGGCTTTTAGAAGGCACTAGCAACCCAGCGTCCAGCGGCTGTTTGAGCTCAGTCCACTTATATAGCTCGTCAACTTTGGATTTATGGTAAGGTTTGGAGTGGATAGGCCGAGCATCACTACCATCAATATTATGAGTCCAACCCTTCATGTGCCCATAGTTAGTATCAGATCTAGAGAAAATGTCACTGTAGGCCTTGAGCAGGGTGTGAATTTTTCAGCTCAGCGGGGGTCAGTTCATCAGAGATATGAATTGAAGGTAGGGTACATAAAGACTAGTCAGCGGTTAAGCCCAAATCCGCCATAGATCCAATACAGTGAACTTGCTTTATTTCCTAAAGGGAAATTAGCATGCCTCTTCCGATCTCCTGATGCTTTTTTACACACATATCCTACTTGGTGAAATTCCCTAAAGAAAGTTTGATAGGTCGTTTATAGGCAAGGTCAAACACGCCTGGATAAACTCTGGGCTCCAAAGGACTAACTCCATCAATGCTAATTAAACGCAGTAGGCAGTTGTGTGGGATTTGCACGGTAATTTTCATGACAACTGCCCTTTGTTCACCAACCTTGATGACTACATCTTCAGAAGCATAGAAAGTGATACCTCTAGGGCGTCTACTGATTGAGACAACAGTTTTGTATGTCGTCCTGCTGTGGTGTAATGTATGGATAAAGCGGAAGAGGGATACTCAACTGTACAAACATATTTCTTTTTATTAAGCTCTTCATTTGTCAAAATCAGGGGAACCTCATAGTTAAGCAAGGAGAGATAACCCTAATTCATGTTGATAATCCCTTCATACTCAAGCATGAACTGGGTACCAATGAGTAGATCATAGGTATTGTTAGTCAGAGCCACCGCTGGAGCTGACAAGATGAGCTTTCCAAAACGGATGGGCAGAAAAGAATATGCCCCAATGGTTCAGGTGTTGTTGGGGCCTGCAGTCCCAAATTCTTGATTGCAGTCAAGATTGGAGACCAGTTTAATCTTTTTTAATGGGCTTTAAAGACAGCGTTTATTGGGGACCCAGTTTAAAGGATAGCCTTAACCCGCACTCCATTGAAGACAATCTTCTCTTTGGTTAAGGTTTCACTTAAGTTGTGGGAAAGAGCGAGAACCTCCATTAATTGGGAAGTAGAGGAAAGTTATTTGGATGTCTCAGGGTATTTCTCCTGGATAGACTTCATGGTATGAACACACTGGTTTGAGCGTATTAAGGTGGCAATAAACTGGTCAGCACTGGAAGTGTCAATTATCTCAAAACCCCTCAACACTTGGAGGAATTAGATTTGGCGGGTGATCATAGCCCAATCCACTCTATCAGGGCTCAACCTGTCAGGTATCTCCACTTCATATGGTCACCTAAGACATAGTTACTGACATCTTCACAACCCCCTTCAGATTCTTCGTCAGAGGGATTTTCAATGCACGTTAAGGATTCCATTGGGTGGGAGGTTAGGTCAGGGCTTCCCTTTTGCAAGTGGGGTCCTGTGGACGCTCAATCACCTGGATAACTTTTGGAGGCGCTGTAATTTTTACAGCTCTACTTTTAGCCTTTGGGATAGGGGGTTTGGGTTGCCCCATGGCTACAGGTTTTGAGCTAGAGATGTCTGTGGAGATTCCAAGGAGGATATAGATATTGCCTTGGCGAGACGTGACAATTGAGGTACTTTAGAAGGTCACTCTAACGAAGGAGAAGAACAGGGCAAAGTGATAGCCAACTTTACTGACTGAAATCTGGTAGCTGAAGATGGGGGAAGCACTTTCCCGTCACTGCTAGTATTCTCTGCTTTTTTTCCCATGTGGGAGAATCATCTTGTTACAGCAACTCGTGGGAGCAGAATTTCAAAGGGAGATAGCCATAGAAGAGGCTGGAGGAGTTATAGTGGAGTCTCACCTCATAACTCCTTGCATAGTATCACTTTCATAAGAGTTAACCACTGCTAACAATGCATCTTTAATATCTTGTACATTTTTGAAGGTGCGCTTGACTAAAGAAATATGCAGCGCCAAAGAAGGTATGAGGCGTTAAACCAGCCAAAATAGCAGCAATGGCGTCATCTAGAGGTAGCATCTTTGCCAGCAACAGAGGCTAAGATTCACTATAAAACGCTCACCAAAAGGATGTATTGATTCTCCCTCTTGAAGGATAAGGCACATAAAGGCTAGTTTTTGCCATTATAAGCTATTTGTAAGCCAAATTTCACATTAAGTGCTTGCTTAACCTTTGTCCAGGTGCCGATATTGACAATATGAGGAACCATTTTTTTCTTGAGCCATATGACTCAAGAAGGGAGGATGTACCTGAGTTTTTGCTAGATAGTCGCTCCTTCCATTACTGATTCATAAACATTCAGAAAGGATGCTAACCTGCCCTTACCAGTGTAAACTTATCTCAAATAGGGGTTTATAAATGTAGGGGAGGCCCCAAAAAGCCTTGAAAAGATTGCTGCTCAACCCATCTAATTTTAAACAAAGCACTAGCTAAAAGTCATTCTAAAGCAGCCAATTTGGATTCAGATGCAGCTGTCATGGTTAGTTAGATGTTTTGCGGTTTACAAGGCCCCCTGTAGTGAGCACCACTTGTTGAAATTTAGGCTTTTTGTAGGCTCACTGGTGCTTTTCACACCTAAATTAAAACATTTTTTGCAGGAGAAGTTGATTTATCTACTGCGGGATAAGTCTTCTTTATGGAGTTAATAGACTATTAATAATAAAAATGTAAATAAAAAATCATGTTTTTATAGGGATTTATTTATAACTGGGGGGTAAAGAAAAAACGAACTCTCTTGACATCTATTAGCTTTGTATTTAAGCTATATTGAGGTTCAAATTGTTTAAATGGGAAGTTTGGAGTGCTTAGACTGTCTGAATTAAAAATATGGGCATTTGATCTATCATATTGCTAAGATTCACCTCATTTTGATGGAACAGCCGATGGAAAGATAATTGCAGGTAGGATGTGTCCTTGAGACAACGTTCTTATCAATTTTAGCCCAATCATTGGGTGCAGAATAATTAACACCTTGTGGGCCCCTTCCAACCCTATAAAAGGGGCCGGTCTCCGCAGTTGTGGTGTTACTAAAATCGCTGTAAGAGGGGGAGGGACCTCATAAGGGCTCTCTAAAAATCAGTCGACTATTCAGAGCAATTTGACTGCCAAACTTGTGGTTTTTGCCCGAGTATTAATAGAAGAGTTACCATGATTTGAGTGGTTCCACTGGAAATTGACCATGGTCTTTTGGCAGATTTTAATATCTTTTTCATATAAACCGCTCTTTTTACAATATTGAATTTGCAAATGTCTAACAAACCGCTCTAAGTACATACTAATGGCAATAAACCACCTGACAAGGTGGGTAGAAGTAAGAGTGGTCTGCAATTCAGGGGCTGTCACCATCACTAAGTTCATTATGAGTGTGTCATACAGCTACATGGCTGTCTGCAATTTATTATCACGGACAATTGAACCAATTTCATGTCACATGACCTTCCCAAGTTGAATAAACTAATGAAGACCCGCAGGGTTTAACTACACCGTATAGCCCTATATCTAATGGGATGGTTGAACAGGTTAACAGGACATTGGTGAACATTCTCCACAAGCTTATAGAAGATTTCCCCTCTGAATAGAGTAACCTCCTATCCACCGCCTTTTGCTTATAATATCTACTACCTTTTGTCAACAGGGAAGAGTCCTTTCCAACTACTTTATGGTAGACATACAGGTTTGCCAGCATTGCTTTACTCCTGTGAGGAGTACATTGGAGGAGTAGAACCATAGCATTAATGACCATCTTAACAGACACACTGATAAAGCTCCATACTGAAGATTATTCTACTAGTCTAGCTAAGAAAATTTATGATCAGGTGGTTGACCAAAGTATACACAGCAAAATCCCATAAATTTTGTGATATTATGTCTTTTTCCATGGCCAACATGGATTTGGAAGTGAGAACAAATTTCTAGTATATGGACTGGGCCATTTAAAATAATTGAAAAGACTGGTATTGATGCTTACACCATCAAAGAACCTTTGGGTGGTTAATTATCAATTGAGTACATGCAAAAATCCTTTGGGCATATAAGCAATAGGAGACTTATTATCCAGTCAAGGTTAAGCAATGTTGAGAAACTGGTAAGACTGGGCAATAAGCCATATGTTTGGCAGATTTAATTTAAATTATTGGAGAGAGCCTAAAGGTCTGGGTAGGAAATTATGTTAAATTGAAGTGAGCTGATAGAAGCAACATTAGTTTGACAAAATAAATTAAATCTTCCTGGAGCCTCAACAAGGGGACAAAACTATAAAATTGTAGCAAATAGAGTTTTACTTAGTGGAAGGGTTGAAATTAACTAAGAATACTGAGGATTAAGAGCTGAGCGTGAGAATGGGAGGAGGAGGTCTTTTGGAAAAGAGGGAGAGTAGGAAAGGGTTAGTGGAAGTAGCACATTAGCTTATGTAATAAATAGATTGGTATTGTTGGATTGATAGCTCCTTATTTAATACTTTATTATGAATATTTATTAATTGATCAGTTACTTATATATTATCCAACTGTTAATCAGTGAGACTGAACTGGTGCAATCAGCTAGCGGAATTCACTCACTACCACCAAAAGTTAACACTCCTATATTCTATTAATAAAAGATTATTGCTTTAGATACATGTCATATAAACTTTCTCTTTTTGACTAAGATTTTCTAGTTAAGTTTTTTCTATTCTCTTATTAAAGAAGATTTATGATTAGCCATCATTTGCTCACCATATCATATGTACATTTTAACTAGCATTGAGGTACTATATAAGGATACATATGCTTTAGTCTTTTGGTAAGTGGTATTATGCACATCCAATTGCTATTATTGCTAATAAGGCCTTATGGGCTATAGTTATGGCATACAATGCATAGGTGTTTATGAGTGCTATATTTCTGACAGATTCGTTTATATTTAGTACTAGCCGTTTACTTATGCTTTGCTACAGTGTCTATAAAATTAAAGATTTTCAATCTATTAATTTAGATTCTATATTATACACAAACAAAACCACTCAGCCAAATCTAATTGCTCAATCAAATCAACCAAAAACCACCAACCACTTAGGCAAACCTAACTTAAATTAGTAAAACAACCAATAACTAATCACCCCTCAAAGCTAAATTGTGTCCTATTTTTTATTTTTAAATTTCTTGCGGGGAAGGCTGACCATGGGACAGACACTTCCGAATATGACTCAGAAGAGACAAAACTTAGTACCAGGGGAGGCACCCCAGAGAAGCGATGCTATCTCTTGTTGCCAGTGGGAACGCCACTTATGGGGAGGGGGAGGAAACGTGTGAAGGGGCCATAGCCACAATTGAGCACGTGTGGAGGAAGGGGTCTGATTTGATGAACCAGACTGGGAACCAGGAAGAGACCAGCTGTCGGCGACGCAGTGGGAGGTATCCAAACATCCACGCTTGAAAGTGGTCCACCAAATGGGACCAGAATCTGTGGACCGCTTCTGGGAGGGTGGGGTGGAGCCTGCGATGGCATCTAAGACAATCGTGTGGATGGTCCACATGGCGATTGCAACCACCAAAGCATGAAAGGAGGGCAGAAGGGGGAGGCCATTGATAGAGCGAACATATCTCTTGACAGACTGAAGGGATGCGTTTGATCCTGGCCCAGAAGACGTTGAACTTTGAGCCATATCACTTTAGAGGTAGGGCACTTCTCCAGGCGGTGAAACAGCGTTCCATACTGGCCACACACGACACAGGATGAGTGTAAAGCGTTAGAGCGCTCAGCTGTATGATACACCCGCCTCAGGCAGCGCCACACATGGGAGCGGACTTGAGGTTGCAACAGAGGATGGTGTACATATTTCCAGATATTTTTTGGGTCTCAATGGAGTAAGGGATGTCCATCATGTCCAGGTAGTCCACCCTGGATAGGACATGGGGTCAAATGGGGATCACGCCATCGTGGATGGGTAGCCCCTGTACCTCTTGTGTGAACTGAGGAGAGGGGCGGCCTCTTTGGGTTGTATGTCTGCTAATATGAATTCTCCTCAGCGCTCCGCATGGAGAGGAGGATTCGTTTGTAGTGGGTTTTAGTCCCGTGAGGACCTGTGGCTGATGTATGTGAAGCGAGGTATTTCATCAGGGAGTGGGGGTTCAATGGATTGTTGAGGCCCAAGGCGCGGGAGAAGTTGGAGCAGGCTGCACGGCACCAGTGTTGGGAGAGAGTGTAGGGGTGGTGATGGCCGCAATCCAGGTACCCAGGATCTTGGTGGCATGAGCTTTGAAGTCAAGAAGCCCATGCCACCATGATGTTGAGGGCCAAACATGACCTCTAGCTGCACTGGTGGAAGGCGGCTTAAACTAAGCCATCCTTGCAGAAAGGCGTACAAGGATTTGTAGAAGCTTGGGGAGAAGGGGATGACATGGGCTCCAAACCAGACTTTGGAGAGGAGCATGGAGTTGGCTAAAACAATCCTGCCAGTAAGGGAAGTAGGGTGGGCTCTGAGAGAGGCGATTCGCTTCGTAACGTTATCCAGAATATGGCACTCCATTACTGCTGACGTGTATCCGCCTGCCTCCATCCACATACCCAGATGGCGTACTGGTCCTGTGGTAGGACGTGGCACGAAGGGGAGCACCAGTGGGGCGGTGTGTGTTGAGTTAGTAGGGCGAGGATGTGGGCGAGCAGATGGGCCGAGTTGGGAACTAATTGCTGGGGTCTAGCAGTTCTGAAACTGACCAAGGAGGATGATTTCAGTTTTGGAAGCCTTAGTGCCACGTTGCTTACCCGGGAATACTCCTGTATGAGAGCTTCAAGCGCGCGTGCATCTTGATTATTAGACACCCCCACCACACAATCATCTGCGAACGCCATTATCTTGACTGGGGCTTGGCCTGGCACGTGGACCCCAGTGAGTTGGGCATTCACGTTTCGCAGTAGTGGGTCAAGGCTGAAGTTGTATAAGAGTGGGCTGAGGGGGTCCCCTTGTCGCAAGCCCCTTTGAGGGCGGACTACTTACATTAGGAAGCCAGGGCCACGCACTGCCATTGTTGCCAATTCTGTGAGCAGCATTACCCAGTTGATGAAGCGAGGGGGTAGGCGGAATTGATGGAGGCAGGCCCTGAGGTATTCCCAGTTTACTCTAGCATAGGCCTTTTGTTGGTCCAAGAATACAAGTGCCCCAGAGGCTGTGGACTGACATACATTAGCCACAGAGTGCACGTTATCCCAAATCGACCTTCTGGGGATGAAACTGAATTGTCTGGGGATATGGTGGCAGATGCTACAGTCCCTAAACGGTTAGCCATGATTTTTGTCAAAGTTTTGGTGTCTGTGTTTTTTAGAGAAATGGGGCGCCAGTTGGCTAAGTCTAGCTTATCCCCTTTCTTGAAGAGTGTGACAGTGAAGGCCTCATGTCCTCCTGGTAGGATGCGCGTTTCCATCAGGCTTTGGTTAAGTGAGGCGAGCAGCAATGGGGATATATATTTGAATTATTTTTTGTAGAAGTCATATGGAATGCCATCTGGGCCTGGGTTTTTTGGTTTGGTGCACCACAAATGGCTGTCCATAATTTGTTCGGAGTAAATAAAACATCATTATTTCTGGGTATTGGAAAATGGAGCAGATGTGGGCTCAGTCGAGAAATTCTGCCACTTTGGCCAGCTGAATTGGGTCAGAATCGGTACAACTTGGAGTAATACTGTTACATTTCGATTGCCACTTCAGCTGGTGTGTCCGCAATGGAATTATCCGATCTTTGCACCTGTGTGCAGGCCACGCTCTGGCGTAATACAAAAATTTTTCTAAAGAAATGTGCGGTGCATTTGTCGCCTTTTGTGATTTGTGTGGCCCTGTACTGAACACAAACCTAAAGTTTGTGTTATCTTTTGAGTGCATTGAGGTGGGCAGCTGCCTCCGCCCACTTCCATCCCCATGCAGAGCTGTATCCTGTAACTGGATATTGGACTCCAAGTGTGCCAATTCTGCCAGAGTGCACGAGATAACCGCTGATGTGGCTCGTGAGCATCTGGAGGAGAGATGGCGAGAGTGGTGGATGGTGTCATTTTTTGAAAGTTGCCCATGTGGAAATGGGGTCTGCGCAAAATAGTGCAACAAACTTTTTTGCCATAGTTGCCTCTTCTACCCACGTGGAAATTTGGCAACCTGAGCTCGGGGGTCAGATTTTGTACCAATGTGGGGCCTTAGCAGCCGTGACAGGTAGGTGGTAGGTTAGCGAGACCAGTTGATGGTCAGAGAATTCCAATTTTGTTGTCTTGAAGTGGGAGATGTGGGGTTGGAATTTCGCCAGCGTTAGAATAATGCATATGCAGGTCATGGACCTTAATTGGCCGTTGTGGACGTGGGGCCATGTCATGTTTTTGAGCAGCGGGGCATGCCACAGCAGCACATCCATTAACCCAAGGGTGGCCTTTAGAACGCGTAGTTCTACATGACCCTGGGGGGCGTGAGTGAGGAAGGCCACCGGTCTGTTGGTGTGTTTAGCCAACAGTTCATGTCGCCGACTATGAAGGAGTCTGGGGGTAGCGGGAGGGATTTGACTGCTGAGAAAAATTCCCAATGCTCACATGCACTGTTTGGGGCATAGATGTTGATGATTGCGTGTTCTACGTCAGCCCATGAGAAGGTGACAACAAGCACTTGGCCATTTAGGAATGTTTCTGAGGATAAAAATTTGAAAAAATTATTTTTCTGAATTAGCACCCCACAGTGCATTGACCAAAAGGATAGGGATGGGGGGAGCATTGTTTTCCAAGCTTCCTCAGAACCTCGTGGACAGTGGGACTCCTGGATGGCCAGGATATCCACGGGTAAATTGTGTTGTAAAAAACTCAGTTTCCTAGCTCAGGATGGGGAGGCCTTGAGTCTGGCGATATTCAACATCCCTATGGTGAAGGTTTCCCCCATCGCACCTAAGGTGCGATGGGGTGGGCCCCCAGGCCCACCAGCCTCTTCAAGGTCCCCACGGGCTTTCACAACAGCACAGGTGTTAGCAGTAATGCTATTGGAGTTTTTGTTGATTTTTGTGGAAAGAGTCGCGTTGGCTTTAGCCTTTGCTTTTTGTTTTCCTGACGTCAGACAAATTTTTTGCGGTGTGGTTGAGTTTGGTGCACCGTTGAGTGGGTCAGAAGAAACTTTTCAGTTGGGATGGGTCCCAAGTCAATTTCAACTGGAGCTTGGGTGCAACAATTGGGTGAGATCAAATCTTCCATCAGATCCTCAGATTGAGTGGCCCACTTGGCATGGGCTTCCCAATTTGATTGGTTGATGGATTCCTAAGTTGCTTCCGCCGCGAAGGTCTCCATATCCTCCTGGCGTTGTGAGTATGGGATAGCGGTGGTGGCTTTGGCCGCTTCTTTGGCCGCAGCCCTATGGGCCTGCTTGGCCTTCTTCCACTCTTGTGGGGAGATAGGCTTTACCAGTAGGTAGCAGCCTTGTGCTCCCCACAGGAAGGCCTCCTTGGTGCTTGCGGTTGGTTTGTAGTGCACCTCCCCGCAGGCCATGGCCGCTGAGGGGTGCTCTTGGAATGTGACGCCCTCCTTGATGGGGCATGCGTGTGCCTTATGGCTGAATGCGTCACAGTGGGTGCAAATGGGGGGCGCGCTGTCCACGGTCACCCAGAATGGGTGGGTGGTATGCCCTGCAATATCAATAAAAGTGGAGTGTGGGATCTGGGTTAGGTCCTTTGCAATCTCCTCAGTTGGGGTCAGAACTGCGATGGCTTTGCCGGTGCACAGGTGTGGCATCAGCGTGAAGCGTTGCATTTTGAAAGATTGTATTTTTCCATATATGGCGAGACCATCTTTCAGGTGTTGTTCCAAATTGTCACATTTTACTGTAGTAGGCAAAAAGTCAAACGTGAGGAAAATTTGGTTTGATTTTGTTCATCTGGTGCATTTAGTTTTGACAACGTGTTGCCTTTTGGGGGGTCAACCACTATGCGCACCACTGCAGCCTCGTCTGCTGCCATTTTGCTTTCAAAACCTAGGTCCAGCCAACCGCATGACATGGAGTGAGGTGCAACGTACACCGCGGTTGGGAAAATTATGTGTACATCTTCACAAAATTTTTCTCATAAGGCCGTTTTTTGGATGTCCAGATACACATGGACTCCAAATTTCACTGATGACAGTGGCTGAGAGTGTGGCGTGTTGATGTACTGATTGCATCGTGCTTGCCATGTGAGTATCTCCAGGGAAATAGTGACCGCCAGTTTTTAGTATTTTTGTCAATTCCGCTGGATTCTCCGGGGCATTTTTGAACGTTGGAGGCCGCGGGCCTTCCACCTGCTCCTCTTACCTTGCTTGCCCAACTGCTCCCTGACATGGGCGCAGACTAATCTCCTCTGTGAGATTATCAAACTAGATTCAGTCATTAATTGAATAGGTTGCAATAGTGATTGCAATGAGAAAGAAAAGTTTTTTAGTCTTTAGTAGATTTTTTTGATTGATTTTTAACTATGTTCTAGACTTGCTAGAAATTTTGAAATTTTCTACACTTATGTCTCTTTGATGACAATTAAAGATCTATTAAAACTTTTAACTTTTATAAAAAAGTTTTATTTAGCAAGTGAAAATACTATATGTTTTAATGGTAGTTAGTATATTATTATAAATGAACAATTTTATATGGTTGA
Organism: Massospora cicadina; assembly: GCA_022478985.1. Classification (NCBI taxonomy): domain Eukaryota; kingdom Fungi; phylum Entomophthoromycota; class Entomophthoromycetes; order Entomophthorales; family Entomophthoraceae; genus Massospora; species Massospora cicadina. The sequence goes on along the minus strand of JAKSZP010008091.1, from coordinate 53,408 downwards.
TTTGATAGTTTCATTGGTTTTGCTAAGCAGTTGGTAATTTAGGTTGATTAATAAGCCTGATAGTTTTGTTTAAGCGGTCAGTGATTGGTTAATTTGACAAGTTATTTGTGTTTGGTAAGGTGTTGGTGGTTTTGGATGTTTTATAAGTTTAGTTTGTTTTTACCAAGCAGTTATTTATTGTTTGATGCAAAAGTTCAACATGCTTACCTTCCAAACTAGCTAGAACTTTGATATGTAGCATACTTATGTATCTCCCATGACAATACAATAATTTATTAGAAAAATATGAAAAGTGTGGTTTTTGTAAAATAAAAAACGTTTTACTTATAACTATTTGTATTGTGTTAATGTTTAGGTTTGCTGAGTTTTAGGTTTTAAGGAAACAAGAGAATTTGAACCTTCATTGAAAGTCAAAGGTAAGTTACAGAGATACAATTAAAAGTGAGTGAAACCGCTAAAATAATAAAAAATTAACTAATACATCCAGTACATATAAAATAAAGTCAGCATTTAACAATGATTACATTGAAAATATTTTTTATGTAAATATATAAATTTTGTAATAATTTATACTTTATACCTATATAAGCTACTATATTGGAAAACCTTTAAGACAACAACAACGAATGATACATCTTCTCAATGTAAATGACGCTTGTAGAAAGCTTATAAGAAATATTATGAAAATGAAGAATAGTGAAGATGAAAACGCCAAAAAAGCCAGACTAGAATCTCAAAGTGAATACATGAGGAAATGGAGAAGTGCTGAAATGACAGAGCAGCGAGAATTTTTTTAGAATATTATTGTTAGCAACATTCACAAAATTGTGCATCTGAAAGCCAAGAAGAACGCAAAGCTCATTTGCAGTCAGATTACCAGCAACATTTGCAGCAACAATTAAGTGAGAGCCAAGTAGAACGCAAAGCTCATTTAATTTCTGATCACAAGCAACATCTACAGCAATGAGCAAGTGAGAGCCAAGAAATCCGTGAAGCTTTTTTACTGTCTGATTGCCTATACAAATCAAAATGAAATGCTGTGGAAACATTTAAAAAAACTTTAAATTTGCTTAGAACATGAAAGTCAACTTTGGCAACAACAAAATGCTAGTGTGATAGCATTTAAAAAGGCGATCAACACATTTTGTGATAAAATCTGTAAAATTTGTACAAAAAGATGCTATCCTAGTCAAGTCCCATTGCTGACAGTTGCCAGAATAAAACCATCATATTTGCCTGACAAATTTGAAGAATAAGAGTGAGCTGTTGCTTTGTCATTGATGAAAGACACATTTGTTGAACTATAACTCTGAAGCTCCTTCAAAAGTTTATTGAAACAATCTTGATCCCAGACCAAGCCCACCAGAGATTGAAGTACTCATGCAAGAGGAGCAGCAGTTGCTATTATGCATCATCCCATTTGTCAAGTTTTAGAACTTGATGGCAGATTTGGACAATAAGGCTGTAAATGTATAGTAATATTGTTCAACCAGGATCTATTTGAAATCAGAGAGAAGTTACTTCAATGTTACCTAGATCACCAGAAGATGTGGGTATACTGGTTGTAACAGAAAAACTCGAAAATTTAAACATCACTTGACAGTTTTTGATATCTCATCCCACATTTACGCTGCACTGCAATGGTTTGTTGTGAATAATCCTCTCTACTGAGATGTGATCTTTGACCAAAATGTTGGGCTAAATGAAAAAACATTTTTACACATCATGCAACAACCATCCAAGGAACCTAATATTTGAAATGATAATCCACAACAAAAAAGGGTGTACGTTACTGTGAGTGTATCAGCTAGAATTCTTAGAGTGTCATGGAATCAAGCAACTGCAGATAGTATTTAATCTATACACGCTGGTGTACAATGCTCTGCTATGGCACTTTCCAACATAGTTAGAGAATCCATACTCTCACCAAGTCAATGGAATCATATGACATTGGACATAAACTTGCTTTTGGGCAATGAGATATACACAAGAATACAATTATTCACCATTGGACAGGTAAATGTGCACCTCATACTGGAAAGTGGATACTTGATGATCTGAAACTTTTACATATCAAACAACTTTTCTCCATGTACAACCATACCTTTTTCCTCAAGTACTACCAAGACCCAAGTCTTTTGGAAGCCTCATGGAAAATAAAAATGAAGCTGGAATTTGTCTTACTCTTCATGATGCTCTCAAAAGACTTTTTGATGGTCATGCTGCGGGGATCCTGATATCATTGGAAAATCATATGCTGTGATGCATTACAAAGAAAGAAACTTCACTGTCTCTCATTTATGTTTTACAAATAGGGTACTGGAATGTAATCAAAATTTTAAACATTATCATGGAATGCAATACATTGTAATAGTTTACATGCATATTCAAACATGCCACAGGATCTCATAACGTCCGATATACTCTATATTTTATAGATGTCCATTTAAATACTGATCCAATTCAAGGTCTACATATAGTTGAAGCAATATCTAACCAAAAGCCCACACTGTTGGATATTGAGCAACACTCACAGATGCTGGATATCTGAATACAGAAATTGTATTACTCCAATTGACTGTGTGCATCCAGTTGTTGAGGATATGCTGGAGCTTTTTGATAATTTCTATGAGATCAGAAGAAAACGCAGGATAACATTGGTAACATTGAATAAAAATTGAAAGCCAAAGAGATTGCATGGATTTTCTCTTTACGCATGGAATCAATGGACTGAGAAAACCCTTAGATGCCAAAATCACACCGCTCAACTACCACCAATACCAAATTTTGGGCAGTGATTCACGCTTCCAACGTAGCTGTTATCTGTTTTATGCACTGTCCATCTTCAAACACAAAAGAGTCAAAGCAACTATAAAGTCGTGCTTGAAAAAGATTGTTGGTACAGATGGAAAACTCAAAGATCTTCAAATAATTACTGAAGTTTGAGAGGATCATATGCCTATTTGCAGAAAGCTCTCAATGAATGTCTGGCCAAAATTAGATGCCTAGGTCCGCCAACGCATTTTCTCAGCTTCAGCTGCAATGTCTTGCATTGGACCAACATGAGGAAAGCCCTTTTAATCGCCAATGGCAGACTGGATGTAGATCCAATATTGCTAACTGCTCACAAAGTATAGCAATTAATTGAGAAATATCCAATCATGGTTAGTCAACATTTCATGATCACACTCAAAGCAATGATGAAGTACATCTGTAACAACTAACAGGTCTTTGGTGACAAACTCACTGAGTTTTGGTGATGCATAGAGTTTCAAAACCATGGTAGTCCTCATGTTTATATGATCATATGGATCAAGAATCATCCATTATATAATACTTCATAAGAAATCCAAAAGCTCAACAAAGTCTGAACATGTGAGATGCCACAAATGGATGATGAACTCTACAATCTAGTGAAGAATTGCTGATGCATTGCCATACTCATACCTGTAAAAAGAATAACTCGATGATGACATGTAGATTTAACTTTTCCAGACAGGAATGTGATGAAAGCGGGGACCACCTAGTGCTAAAAAAAGGAATGTGTTGAAAGCCAAATAGACTCTCATTCATCAAAGAATTCATTCAGAATGGTGAAGAATATGTCTCTTGAAACGTCATCCAGAAGATCGCTGGATCAAAAATTACAACAGAAGTATTTTGAAAATATGGAGAGGAAACATAAACATACAACCTTATAGCTCCAATGAGTCCATTACATACTATGTGGCCAGATACATCTCTAAAACAGAGCTAACTGAGCTTAATAACAGCGCATCTCAGGCCAACAAACAAATTTGCTTAGAGGAAACTGACTTATCTCAAAAGTTGTTTAGAGTATGTTTGGAATTTTGTGAGAAATTTTGACAAACAGGTGCTATGAAGGCTACGAAATCATTAGTTCCATGGCTCTAGCAAAGATTGATACAAGTGCAACGAAAATATCTATTCCATTGCAATGGTTAATGCCAATTGAATATACAGAATCCTGTTTGAAAATAGACCCAAATTAAACTATGTGAGATGAGAATTGAGGTACTTTAATAATTAAAAACCAGAGAAATTTATAGGGAAAATTTAGTGGCTCTTTGCAAAGATTTCCTTGATTCACCTGAAATAAGATCTTTCCTACCAGAGGACCAATATTGTTGATTATCATTATATTATAATATTAGCGATGTTCATATTTAATAAGCTCTAGTTAGATGCGATCCACCTTCTTAACAAGGCCTAGCCCCTTTGAAATGATTAGTCATCTCAAATTGCTTGGCCATCTTGTATTACTGTGTTTCTTTGGGTTGATTAGATTCACCCATTGTAGGAGGTCAATAACTCCGAAGAGTCATTCTTTGGTCAAATTGAGAATTGGAAATATTCATTTTAGATTTCTACATCTTATCAGACTGAGATATTGAATCTTGATCTAGAGTATTTTTGGTCATCTTAGTTGTATCTCCAACAATGCCCCCTCAAGATCTTGCCTAGGGGGCACATACTTGCAAAAAAACCTACTATGCACTCTATTGATAACAGTACTAGTATCTTTAGAGGCAATGGAGTATTCAACACCCCAACAATAGATAATATGGTAAGGACCAGCCCATAAGGGGTCCAGTTTATGAATTCTTCCTCCCAGCCTATGGTGGTAGAAAAGTACAAGGTCTCCAACTTGATATTCTAGTTACGTAGGTCTACTAGCGTTGGTCTGGGTTCCTTCCTTCAAGGTGGTAGTGGCAAGGGAACTTGTGGCTAATGCTTGTAATAAGATTGTTTCATCTTCCAGTCTCCTCATCGCTAAATCAATAGTTTTCAGGGTAGCCTCTTCAAGTATACGATGTACACTTGAAGGGAGGATAGGTTCCAGACCATATAAAGCTTTAAACAGAGACATTACAGTAATAAGATGGTAGCCAAATCTATAAGCTAATAATGCACTGGGTAAGTAAAGGTTCCACATACTAGGATCATTGGAAGCCATCTTTCAAAGAATGGCTACAAGGGTACCATTTTCTCGTTTGACAGCACCATTAGTGGAAGGATTATATGGGGACGTGAAAGATTAATAGGTACCCATTAATTTGGTAAGCTCAGCTACCACCTGAGATATTCCTCGGTCCCCTTTATCTGATAACAAAACTTTCAGACTGACATTCCTGGTGAAAACTTGTTTAAAAAGGAAAGATTCCATAGCCTTGGCGGTGACTGTGGAGACTGAGATAGCTTCAATTCATTTAGAGAAATGATCAATAGCTAATAGAATAAATTGATGTCCATAGGTGGCCGTAGGGAGAGGACCTACCATGTCAATCCTCACAGTAGAGAAGGGTTTGGAAGGTACTATAATTTGGTGTTGGAACATCAGATTGCCTCCACGTTGTTGTTGGCATTTAAGTCACGAGTCTAGCTCATCATGTACAGATTCCATCATGTTATCCCAGTAACAATAATTTTTTAACCATTGGAGGGTCTTAGCGACCTCTCCATAGCCTAAAGTTTGGTGGGCCTCCATAATAGTGTCAGTCCTCACAGAAGGCCAAATAAAGGGCAACCACTTAGATCCCAACTTTTTGTATAGCGAAATTTCATGACCTGAGTGTCTTCAGTTAAGAATTTGTAACTTCAAGACAACATCCTTATATTCATGGAACCAGAGCTCAGGTCTACCAATCAGGTCATAAATGCGATCCTCCTCTGCAGAGAATAACGTTAAGATAGGCAATTGAGAAAGGCCATCAGCATTTTGATGTATAACCCCAGCGCGATGTTGAATGGTAAAATCGTATTTTTTGATCTTTAAAGCCCATATGACTAAGCGCCTATCAGGATCCTTCATTTGTTGTAACCATTTCAGGGAAGCGTGATACATCACAATAGTGAAATGCTTGAAATAGATAGGGGCGAAAATCCTTGATAGCGGCCAAAACAGCGAGGCATTCTCTCTGGTAACGGTATAATTGTGTTTGGCCTTAGACAGGGTTCTGACTCTGTAATTTGGGCATGAGGGGGAACTCGATCAACCTGTTCTTTTAAATGGTTCACGTCATCTTGTAAATTGTGGATCCATTGGTTGAGATGGTCATTCATAGATAACATCTCAGTTTCATGGTCTCAAGTACTTTGCACTTGGCAGTCAACCGTTCAATGGCCGCGGTCAATGAAGCAAACTGGGTTTTCTTGCATAGTTTGATTGGCATCACATAGACAATGCGCATTCTCAATGCCATTCAGCAGGTTGATTAAGGAGTAATTTGGATCAGTTGAAAGACATTCCAAGGATAGGAAACACCCTTGAGCAAGGGCTCAGATCTGAGTTTCCAACTCCTGTACTCGTGATTTTAAGAAGCTCAAAGGTTCTGAATTGTGGATTGAGAGTGTGGAGCCAGGGGGACCAGGAGGTCCAGGGGGTCCATGTGAACCAGCACGACCAGCAGACCCAAGGGATCTTGTTGTCCCTCAGGGCCTTGAGGACCCCATTCACCAGAGGGTCCTGGAGTTACCAATGGAGAACTAGGTGGGCCCAGAGGTCCTTGAGGACCAGTAGGGCCAGATCTGCCTTCTCTAATTGTATCCATAACTCAAATCAGATGTTGGAGGAGCACATCATTTTCCTTGAAGTGGTCATCATTTTGGGCTTGCAATATTCTCAGCTGTCTTGTAATCTCGGCTTTAAGGGTAGAGATTTGGTTTTGGATGGGGGTAGCAGCATCACTAACCTGTTGTGAGATTTCTTGGATGATGTAGGCCACAACGCTGTTGTTGATTCTCACCAAATGGCTGTAAAGTTCGTTGATCTCTATTCTATTCTTGAGAATTGCTTCCTGATTATCCCATCCAAAGTTAGATGTTGTCTCATAGAACGAGGATAGTTAAGAGTGAAATTGTTGCGCCAGAGTCAACTGGCGCTGAATCTTGAGGTGATGCAACTCCAAGATCTGGAGTACATGGTATATAGTAGGATGTACGTAATGCTGGAGGTACTGTTCAGTTCTAGCCATACCAACTTTGGTAGGCTGTAATACCGCTTGGTTATATAAACTCATCAAATTGTCAGCAACTTTGGATGCTCAGTCACGATTAGGATGAGCACCAGGCTGGATAGCCCCTCTTATCGAGCCATTAACTGTTTCCTCTACATTAGCAGCTTGAATCTGATAATTAGTTTGATCAGGGTCCTCAATGGACAAGTCCAAAGAAGCTTGAAATTGAATATGGCTGATATTAGCTGAAGACAAATCTTGCCAGTTTGAGTGTACCCATTGGGAGATACTCATAGAATCCTCAGAATAGTGACTCACTTCACTAGATGAATTCATCTTTGTGAATTAAGTTTTCACCAGGTAGCCTCAGAAGCAGACCTGGCAGAAAGCACCAGTATTGGAATTTTGTGAGAAATTTTGATAAACAGGTGCTATGAAGGCTACGAAATTATTAGTTCCATGGCTCTAGCAAAGATCGATTTAGGTGCAACGAAGTTATTCATTCCATTGCAATGGTTAATGCCAAAAGAATATACAGAATCTTGTTTGAAATAGACCCAAATTAAACTATGCAAGATAAGACTTGAGGTACTTTATTAATTAAAAACCAGAGAAATTTATAGGGAAAATTTAGTGGCTCTTTGCAAAGATTTCCTTGATTCACCTGAAATAAGATCTTTCCTACCAGAGGACCAATATTGTTGATTATCATTATATTATAATATTAGTGATGATCATATCTAATAGAGATCTAGTTAGATGTAAATGAGCTTCTTAACAAGGCCTAGCCCCTTTAAAATAATTAGTCATTTCGAATTGCTTGGCCATCTTGAATTACTGAGTTTCTTTGGTTTGATTAGATTCACCCATTGTAGGAGGTCAATAACTCTGAAGAGTCTTTCTTCAGTCAAATTGAGAATCAGAAATATTCATTTTATATTTCTCCATCTTATTAGACCGAGATATTGAATCTTGATCTATAGTACTTTTGGTCATCTTAGTTGTATCTCCAACAGTATGCATGCACATAATGAATGAATGGCAGGTTTCAGCGTGTGAATGTGCATTTAAACTGTGCCATTTAAATTTAACAGAAAGTTCAAGGCAGTGCATCTTCCTTAATACTCAAAAACTGAGCAGCAATACAGAATGTTAAAATTTGATGCAGCAGGCAAAATTAACTGGTGAGTTTTACTCTAATATCTTTCATAGATACGAGAGTTGCCTTTTTCAACACACTCATTATGACTTTGAAAACATGACCCTGATGGAATTTGCAATGTGCTTTCAACCATATTATAGAAAGCCACAGGGAGAAGATGAGGATGAAGACAATGTCGACTGAGATGCCTACAGTGATAATTCAGTCACAGGATGAAAGACCATTATAAAGCTCAACAATAACAGCAACATGACTGTGATAAAAGTGCCTACTGCCGTGATAGTATCATGCTTTGTGGCCGAAAAAGATCCAAGGAAACTTTTACTACAGCCTTCTCCTGCATTACATGCCTTACTGTTCTAAAGAAGAGCTTCTAATAGGATTCAGTTCACCTAAAGAAGCATTCTTGGCTTGAGAGAAAACTTTTAAAGATAATTGTAAAATAGTGGAACAATTCCATCAGAGAGATTGCATGCTTGAGAATATCTTAAATCAGATCCAAATGTTTAAGATTCTTAATGCTGAGCCATCTGTATTTCAGGAAGTTGAGGATGAAGTTGCGCTCCCAATCAACAGATGGATGATGAGCAATTCCAAAAAACTGTTCAAGCCATTAATCTTGAATCTTGGTCAAAGAGAAACCTTAAACTTTGTCACCAGAAATATACGTGAGCAAAAGGATGGAAGTCAAGCTTGGTTGAGGCTTTTTACAACTGGTCAAGATGGGACGGGCGAAACATTCCTTTTTAAACCTTTTGAAAAAAACAAGTCAACCAATGATATATAAAGCCAGTGGTGAAATTTGGTGCACTCACAGATGTTGCAGCACGATTGGTTGGAGGTTTGACTCTGCACAGTATGCTAAAAATGCCAGTGCAGAAAGATGGCAGAATTACACATATGTCTTAACTTAATGGTCAGTACCTCATAACTTTACAACTAGAGTGGAAGGACCTTGAGTTTCTATTTATCAATGAAATCTAAATGGTGCCCTACGAGATGCTGTGTATGATTAACTCACGCCTGAGGCATCTGAAGAATTCTCTAGAGTTATTTGGAAGCATCAATGTCTTATTATTTGGTGATTTATTGCAGCTACCACCTGCGTGAGGGAAGCAAGTGTTTCAGCAAAATGAACACAACAGCCAGCTACACATTTGTTGCAGTTGTTTACCCTCATTGAGTTGACTGAAAACATGAGACAGCAGTGAAATACAATCCTCACTGACATTATGAATGCATTACAAGTTGAAGAACTCAAAAAAATCAGATGGCTATGTTGATGGATCATGTAAGTTACAATGAGGATGGCAAATCTTCTATTGAGAGAGCATTGCGCATCTACCTGACTAATCAGCAAATTAATGAACATAACAAGAGAGTACTTGAGTATTTCTAAAGTAAGGGTGTTTGTCAGACATTTGCCCTCCCAGCTATATGATAAAGATGTTGTAGGCCAAAATCGGGTAAAAAGTGAAAAGGTTGGACATTTACAAGTCTGAGATTATTTTTGATAGATTTAAGTAATAATAGCAATTCCATCGGCCAAAAGACGCTGGCTGATTCTCGGTGGAACCTCACAAATTGGGGTAACATTATTATGCTTACTAAATGGGCATTTAGCATAAAGTTGGGAAGTCAAATTGCCCCAACCATGTGAGGAAATTGGGGATACCATCAGAGGTTTCTCCCCCAGCCACGTCCAATTTCCTTAAAACACCCAAGCAGGGACCATCTCCATTTATAGACGTGGTAGAGGTCCCCCAAGATGTGATGTTCTCAGACAGGGATTGGCTGAACTTCATCAAATTATTGCCTCATGGGTACATTTTGCCAAAAAATATCTTTCCATCTATCGTGCAGCCAAAAGGAAGTGAGTTTTAAGCTTCAATAGGCTTCTTTTGCATATTACCAAATTTGGACAGTAAAAAACTGTTCTAATTTATTATTGAATTTCCTTTAACCCTTGATGCAGTTTAAATACTGACCAGTCAGATATCAATAGGGTTCGTTTTCTCTTATCCATGACGTCTCCTAATAAAAATATAAAAAACCATAACTTTCTAGTTTAAAAATTTTAGTTATCTTTATTATTTTCAGTGGTTCAAATCCTTTATTGTTGGAGTTTAGGCAAATAAGCACCAGCGAGTTTTTCTCAATGCCAAAATCCAACAAGTGGTGCTCACTACAGGGGACCCTGTATACCACCATAACCTTTTTAACTATGACAATTATCATGGAACCAAGGCTATCTGCTTTAGAAATTCAACCAGCCAGTTCTTTGGCTCGCCTCAAAAGGCTTGAGAAGTCCTCCATAAGGCCCTTATGGGACCTTCCCTAATATTCTTAAACCTCCGTTTAAAGACAAGTTCACTCCTTGTGAGTGCAGTATTACCTCCTTCCTGTATGTTTATGAGTCTGCAATGGAAGGAGTGACTGACTTTCAAAAAACCAAATCTATCTTTTTCTGCTTAAGTTAGATGGCTCAGGATATCATGGTTCCTCAAATGGCTACGCTTACCACCTGAACAGAGGTTAAACAAGCACTAATTTATGAGTCTGGTTCAAAGAAGAGTTTACAACGGCAAAGACAGCCTTTTATGTGCCTTAGCCTGCAAGAGGGAGAATTGATCCCTCATTTGTTGAGCGATTCTATAGCAAAGCTCAACCTCTGTTGCTGGCCAAACAAGCTTCTTCTAGATGGTGTTATTGCAGCTATCGTGACTAGATTGGCATCTTATCCCCCTTTAGCAATGCATATATCCTCAGTCAAGCATACCTTTCATGCTGTACAGGATATCAAATAGGCACTGCTAGCAGTGGCTGACTTTTATAAAACTAAGCTTCTGCAAAAAGCTTCAAAGTTGGAAGCAACTCTACACCTTCAGCCTCTTCTATGGCTGTGTCACTCTGGAACCCAGCTGCCGCAGGGCTGCATCGACAAAATACTCCTCAACTATGTGAGGATAGTCAGAAACTATTGGCAACTATGGGGCAGCGCTCCTCTCCTGCTTCAGGTCCAAAAGTTCAGCCAGTGAGGTCACTTATTACTTTGGTTGGCTCTCCTCTTGCTGAGCGTTATACTAAGGTGGATAAAGTATCACATCCATATAAGCTGATGCCTCAATCCCCCTCATCCTCAACTCAGGCTGCCCCTTGTAACAGATGACAAATCCCAGTTTCCAACCACCATATAAAATGTTTCTTTGGTGCACTGACAAGGAACCAAAACAGCCTAACCAAGTAGAGAGAGGTTTAAGGCACTGACAGCGCCAAACATTGCCTACTACAAGTTGGTTAATCATAGTCCTTGGGGTTGGTCTAACCCAACCGTTCAAAAGTTCCTCAAAACTGGACACTTAAAAAGACCAACAGCTAAGTGAGGTATTCTAACCCCAAAACAACCTTTATTTTTATTCAGGATATAAAAAGTGCCAACCGACCAGAGCTCGTCTGGGAGCAACACAATGCTCCCAGGAAGGAATGCTAAAGTAAGATTATGAAGTGAGCCTGAGAACTGGCAGGCGCGCCTTATAAAGGCTGCCCTTTGGGGGCCTCACCCAAATCATTGATTTGACTCATATGATCCTAATCTACAATTTGGGAGAGGCACAACCCAGCGCCCAAAACTAATGAGCCAAAAGTATTTTTATAGCGATTTGACTCAGATTCAGAAAATCTGTTTCCAAGTCAAGATATAACAATTGATATAAACTCAATCGTTACACCCCTAGTTCACAACCTGTAGTCTTGGGACCACCCAAGCTGGCCATTTCTAAGTCGAAAGTTAAAACCATTACACTTCCAACGCCTCCCTCAAAAGTTGGTACAGCTATGATGCTCCCTTCAAAAGTCAAAATGGTAGACGAGAGTGATAAAGCCCTCCCCTGTGAGGGGAATTAAGCCGGTTTCTCATCCCCCTTAGTATCTCGTCAAGGTGCATTGACAATCCCTCTGATGACGAGTCTGAAGGGGGTGGTGAAGATTCAGGCTATTATGTTTTGGGAGCCTCAATGGAAGTGCAGGTTCTGGATAGGTTGAGGCCTGAAAGAATCGATATAACCATTATACCACAACAAACCTATCTCCAGTATTTGTTGAGATTTTCAGAGGTGATTGATACTGCAAGTGATGCTGACCAGCTTATTGTTACAGTGATCTAATCCACCCAGCAGGTTCATACCCTCCAATATATCGAAGACAAATACCCTGCAATGGCTCAACGCCTTGCCTCCACTCTCCATTTGAAGGATGTTCTCTCCCTCCCCCCTACTTTTGGTAACACAGTAACTAAGGTAGAGGTTGTCATAAATAAGGTGTGAGTTCTAGCCATCCTTGATGTAGGTGCTCCAGTGAACGTGGTCACATCAAAGCTCATCAATAAAATTAAGTTGGCGCCTGACATGGATTATTTAAAAAAGTTTGGAACTGCAGGGCCTAACAATACTCGAGCTATTAGAGCCTACTCTTCTCTACCCATACGGATTGGGAAGCTCCTATTGGCTTCCCCCACTGTATTTTATTTAACCGAGGTGTGCTGACCAGGGGACAGACATTACCGAATATATGTGAAACTAAGAGAATAACTAAGAAATATAAAAATTGGGCACCCCAGGGTACTCAAGTTACCCCTGTTGCCAGCGGGACTACCAGGTATGGGGGGGTTGGTGCACTACTCCGAGGGGTTTCCCCTGCTATGAAGCAGGTGTGAAGGAAAGGGTCTGTGTGGAGGAACCAGAGTGGGAACCATGATTCTATGAGCGCTTTTTGTCTTGGTCTCATATATCCATAGAGCCAGGCTTGGAAGTGCTCTAGTAAGTGGACATGGAATCTGTTAATATTCCCATGAATGGTTGGTACCGTGCCCTTGAATGCATCTAATGCAATTGTGTGTATTGTACACATTGCAATTGGTATTATTAGGGAGCAGAGGGTAGATGTGATTGGTGACTCGATCTGGAGCGCGAAATACTCTTTGATATCGAGAATTCCTGTTCGTTTTGAATCTTGAGCAGGCGTGCGACTTCCTGCCATATATCTTTGGTTGGGGGGCATGTTTCTAGGCGGTGATTTAGGGATCCCTCCCCTCCACATAATGCACATGTTTTGTGGAGGGAGTTGGAGCGGTCCGCCGTCCTATAGGTCCTTCTCAAACAGCGCCAGGCGTTTGCTCTTATCCTTAGTTGTAGGAGTGGGTGGTGTGTCATTTTCCACATTGCTTTCTGTGTGGTTAAATCATAGGGAATGTCCAGCATATCTAGGTATTCTATACTAGCTATGCTTGGGGTTGTTGAAAGCATATCCCTCTGGGGGTGGTTTTATGGGTTTCTTGATTTGAATTGGGGGCTGGGTCGTCCCTTCCCTGTATAGTACCCATGTTCTCTATGGTCCATCCCATACGGCGGATAGTTCAGAGGATATGTTTGAAATGAGGGGAGGTTGCATGTGGACCCGTTGCAGTAGGGTGCTTGTCAAGGTATGAAAGTAGTCTGGGTGGACTATGTGGGTTGGTTAATTTGAGCGCCTGTGCAAATTTAGTCCTTGCTGCTCTAGACCAATGTTGTTACGGGAGGTCTGGAGCAAGGATTTCCTTTATTCAGGTACCTAGGATGTGATTGGCATGGCTCTCTCAAAATCTATTAGTCCCATGCCTCCGCTTGAGCGTGGGCCAAATAGTGTTTCCATCCGTATAGGAGGGTGAGAGCCAGGCCACAGCCAGCCCTGAAAAAGCGCGAATTGAGGTTATAAAGGTAGGTGAGAAGGCTATCGCATGGGCTTGGTACCACAGTATTGGGAGGATGAGTGAGTTAGCAACTGTAACTCGTCCTGTTAGTCCTGGGGTTCTTCCCTTGAGGGAGGCGACGCGTTTGGATACCCGTTGTAACAGGTTACTTTCCATTGTCTCATTAGCATATCTCCCTGATTCTAGCCAGATTCCAAGGTGTTGGACAGGAGTGGTGGTGGGAGGTGTTGCAAAGGGTAATATAATTGGGTTTTTCTTTGAGTGTTGGTGTGAGGTTCTGATGTTGTGGCCCAATTGTTTGTGTATTTGCCTAAGAGGATGATTTCTGTCTTCCTTTTGTTGAGCGATGCATTTCTCACCTTGGAGTATTCCTCTAGAGTGTGTTCCAGCTGTCGGGCATCTTCATTGTTTGCTATACCTGCTACGCAGTCATCTGCAAAGGCCAGTATCTTGACTGTTGGTTGTCCTTGTGCGGTTATCCCCATGAGACGTGAGTCAGTTACTCGGAGGAGCGGGTCAAAGCTGAAATTGTATAGCAGTGGGCTGAGGGAATCCCCTTGTTTGAGCCCTCTGTGTGGTTTAATCTTATTTGTTAGGAATCCAGGGCCGCATACAGCCATGGTTGCATATTCTGTTAGGAGCATCACCCATTTTACAAATCTTGGTGGGAGTTTGAAGGCATGTAGATATTTTTTAGGTATGGCCAGCTAACACGGTCATACGCCTTTTCCTGATCCAAGAAGACCAGGGCACCAGTTGCTTTGGATTGGCAAATGTTTGCAACAGGGTGTATGTTGTTCCAGATTGAACGCCCTGGTATAAACCCAAATTGGTTGGGTGATAGGGCGTCAGATGCAATTGCGCCTAATCTAGCTGCTAGAATTTTTGTTAGAATTTTTGTGTCAGTGTTGGAGAGTGCAATTGGGCGCCAGTTGGCCAGGTCCAACTTGTCACCCTTTTTATACAAGGTTATAACGTAGGATTCATGGCCTCCTGGTAATAGGCGTGTTTCCAAAAAGCTCTGGTTCATTGACGCCAATAGGAGGGCGATTTGTTGAAAATAATTACTGTAAAATTCGTAGGGTATCCCATCAGGCCCTGGGCATTTCCTACGTGGTGCACCGCGATTGTATCCCAAAGCTCCTCCCGTGTAACAAGGGATAGTATATTTTAATTTGGTGGTGTACTTTGTATCTTAGCAGTTTGAATAAATTCTTTAATTTTTTGTGGATCTGTTGGCATATCGCGATATAATTCAGTGTAATAGCGGTGTACTTCCGCCTTGACCTCCTCAGGGTCAGTTGCCACAGTGCCGTTGATCTTGTGGACCTGTGTGCACGTGTGCTGGTTTCCACGGGAGAGGAATTGGCAGAAAAAGTATGTTGAACAGGTTTTGCCTTCCTTAATAAACTTACCTTTGTTCAATACTTTGATTCTGTGTTGGTGTTCAAAGATGAGATTGTTAAATCGGGCTGAAATTTCTGCCCATTTGCGTCCCTAATTAGGGCTATAGCCAGATCTCAGAGTATTTATTTTCATGTGGTCTAGTTATGCCAAGGTACGCTTGATTGTAGCTGTGTCCGGGGTGTAATTGCGTGATGCAATATGTCAGGTTTTGTTGATTAAATCTATTTTGAAATTTTCCCATGTTCCGATGGAATCCAAAGTGAATGGGGCTGTGAATTCTGGGTTTGTAGCCTTGTTTTCAACCCAGTCAGATATCTCAGGCAATCTTATATTTTCTGGGTGAAGCTTTCTCCAAGGCGACACCTGTGTGTGGGATTGGATTGGTGCTAACTGCACCGTAACTAATTGGTGATCAGAAAAATTGATCTTTTTTTGTTGTAAATTTGGAGATTCTTGAGTGGTGGGATTGTGGGATGAGGATGTGGTCAATACGACTCATTGATATGAGCAGTCCCTCACGTATGTTGGGTCTTGTCATATGGGAAGGATTTGTGAATTGGGAGTAAGAGCATCCTGTAAGCCAAGAGATGCCTTCATTGTGCGATATTCAATGTGTCCAGGTGGGTATCCCCTGGGATTAGGCCATCGATCTGTATTGGGGTTATCCCAGCAGTTGAAATCGCCTAACATGATGATATCTGGTGGGAGGGTGAGGGTAGAAATTTTTTCAAAAATTTTTTTCTCTCAGTTGCAGTGCATGGTGCGTAGATACATGCTAACGAAATTATTTCATCTTGGCATGTGATTGTTGCTACCAGGACTCAACCGTGCAAGTGTGATGATGAATTTGTACTTTTAAATTTTTCGTTGTTTTTGACTATCACCCCACAGTGAGATGTCCATACTGATTGTGATGGTGTGACCCTGATTGACCAGGATTCTTCTTCCCCTTGTAGGCAGTAAGTTTCTTGGATGGCCAAGATGTCTACAAGAGGTTTTCGCAGGAATGCCAGCTTTTTGGCTTAGGATGTATGAGCCCTGGCTCCCGCGATATTTAACGTCCCTATTGAAACTGAGGTGCCTGTGGCGCCTTAGGAGCAGTTGGGAGGACCCTCTGTTCCTATCCCAGCGCGGCTCATTTTGGCCATGCTCCGCGTCTGTACTCCAACTCTTTCACTGCCATTGTTGGTTCCCTTGATCTGACCCAATGATTCAAGGGAATTGCGGTTTTTTGCATTTGCATCAACTTTTCCTGCACAGGTCTCATGTTGATTTGATGCGGGTTGTTGATTGGATTTTATATTTTTGAGGTTCAACTTTGTTGCATTGTGCACCGCATTTTCACCCAAATTGCGGTTGCATTGTTCCTCAGTATGTGCATGACTGATGACGCTTTGTGGCTCAGTCTGGTTACTGTGAAAATTTTCGACCTGGGCATATTGTTCTGATTGGTTGGTTCAGTGAATATCTGAAATATCCTCCTGAATTTGTCCGTGGTTAATGGCGGATTCCGCGTGTGCCGCTGCTTCAGCCGCTGCTCTCTTGTGGGCTTTTTGTGCTGCTTTACGCTGTTTACTTTTAACTGGGTCCACGATGGAGTATAGTCCATATTCACCCCAGCGGAATGGGTAGTGGCCATCAGTCATTTTGGCGAAGTTTTCATTATCTTCGTCCATATCTTCTTCACAAAAATCATTTTCCATTAAGCCCTCTTTTACAGGGAATGCATGTTTCTTGTGGCCCAGTGAGCCACAGTGGTTGCAAATGGGTGGTGCGCGTTCCGGTGTAACTTGGAATGCAGCTGACTGGCCCCCATCTTCAAAGTAAAATTCTGCTGCGCGGGGAATTCTGGATAAATCCTCTTCCACTTCTGTGAAGGGGTTGATTACAGCGATAGCTTTGCCCGTGCACAGGTCAGGCATTAAATGAAATCGTTGTAATTCAAGTTGTTGGATTTCTCCATAGGCCACAAGACCTTTGTGGAGCTCCTCTTCGATTACCTTATGAGGAAGGTTGGTGGGGAGCGAGTCAAAGGAGATGAACAAAGTTTTTGCCTTGTTCCATCTGGTGCGCGCGGTGCGCACTATTTTTTTGCCCTCAGGGAGGGCAATTTTGATACAGACTTTTGCTGCGGCATCAGCTTCATCATCTGTTTCAAAACCAATATTGATCCAGCCATGGCCCATGTTGTTGGTGGCTCGTACACCGCATGAGGGAAAAGTGAGGGCTGTGCCTCACATGTTTTCTCCCACAGGGTTGGTGACTCATCCTAAAGGAAGAGTCTGATCCCGTGTTCCACCTTTGACAAAGGTTGATTGAATTGAATGTACATGTATTGCGCGTGCTTTACCGTGAATACCATAAACCCAGATGGTGTCTGAGTTTGCGATTTCTTTGCAGATTGAGTTCCTGGTCCCCTCCAGGGCGTTTTTTGCCCTTAGTTGCACCTTTAAGTGCACCGCTTGCCGCGACGCTCGCCCATGTTGTATTATTTTTGTTATTAAAGTCGCCCATCTTTCCTGTGTGTGATTATCCAAATTTACTGTTTGAATTGTATTGTAGTAACTAAAGTAATTGTTATGAGAAAGAAAAGCTTTTGGCCTCCCCCACTGTAGCATTAACCAATAACGCATATTACCTACTCATTGGCACACAACCTATGATTGAGTATGATGGAATCATTAGTATGAAACTGGGATATCTCTCCTTTCTAAATTATGAGGTTCCCCTAGCCCTTAAAAATGATGATCCTAAGAAGAAGAAATATGCATGCGAGGTTGAGTATCCTTCTTCCGCCCTTACCCTTACTTATACCACATTGGGCAGAAACACAAAAAGTCTGCCTGAATCTGTGGATAGTTCAGAGGGCATTCCATTGTATGCTTCAGAGAAGTTAGTAGTCAAAGTGGGTGAACAAAAGGTGATAGACACCAAAATTACTATGCAAATCCCCTGCAACTTCCTTCTGCACTTAACAAGCATTGATGTAATAAGCCCTTTGGAACACCTGGTGTTTCCAGGTATCCTAGACTCTGCCTACCAGAGGCCTATCAATCTTCTGCTGGAGAATCTCACTAACAAGGTTAAAAATTTATTGTATTCGGGTTATTATTGGCAAACAACCCCAATAAACTTATTACTGATCAGGTTCAGTGCTTGTGCACTTTGTCAGCGTTGTATAGTATATGATATTATCAGTTGATAATAGTATGACGACTACTATCCATAGTTAAGTAGAATTTTTATACTCAGTCCAACTCTCAGCCAGTATTTTCGCTTGAAATACTTAATATGTCTTGATCTAGGGATTTAATCCCTCGTTCTGTCCAACCTGATCTTCTCTGAGAATCCCTGATGACAGTCTCTTCAGTCCAGCACATAGTTAACAGTAATCCCTGATTTTTCTCCTTCTCCTCTAGATTCCCACTCAGATCTTTACTCTTTTCCAAAAAAGTCTCCCAGTTATTACACACAGCAATAATATCCTTGAGAAGAAGAAAACAATTGAGGCTGATAATTGTTTACTACTTAAACTATATACCAGATGAAAATATCTTGGAAAATACTGTTTTTTAGATGCCGTTTTTTATTATATGTGAATTCTAGGAATCTATTATAGGAGATTTGGTCATCTAACCCTCAGTTGACACCTCTTCAATGAAATGGCAGCCATTGCTGTTGAATCACCCATCCTCATCTCAGCAGCGATGGTCTACTCCATCCTGGCTAGGATTACATCGTTGGACATCATTATTGACCTCATATGGAAAGAGTTACAAAATGTGTCCCTAACGTTTTTCCTCTCAATCCAAGCAAACCAACTATAATTGGCTAGCAACCTGCTTAGTTAATGGGACTTATTACCCATTAAGGCAGATCATGCACCAACTGATCAATTCGCTAGTTGCAGGCAGCATCACTCGCCTTGCAATTTGCTACTCATTCCTAATCAGTTGGTGATGAAACCTGACCGATCATAAATCGGTACACCTGATAGTTAATCACTATCAGATGCCCCTATGTCATCAGCAACTCCACTTGACAAGATCTTAAGTATTCATCCAGATTGATCCCTGATAGATATGTCCAGGCGAATATCCCAAAATCCCCCAAACATAGTTACTCCCAAATTAGGGTCCACCAATTTCCAATTCACATCGCATTATGAAATTGTCCCCTAGCAATTCCTGGTAATCTATCAGGCTGGGAATATGGGCAAAAATCCCAACACATCCCCCTCTTGCCTAGATTTCCAGCGAGAAAAGGGCCAGGGCATGAGAACACCACTTCAGACACTCGGTCAAATACTCCATTGGCTCAAGCAGAATATTATCATCAATAATCAACGCTTCTCAGGACGACCTTAAGAATGTGGCGCTCTTCCTCTTCCTCCTCACTACCGCCTACTCAGAGCGCGTCCTTACAATCTACTGTCATGCCAGGCTTATCAATTTACTCATGATGATATTAGTCCCAGGATCTGGTTTTCCCCCCATCAGGGCATATGACCTGCTGTCATATTCAGGATTCTTGGTCCAGTGTCCTCAATTTCCTGATTTTCTCCTCATCCTCAACAGGAGAATCTCACTGTCAATGTTCATTTCATGGCTCAATTAAGAATACTTATTTATGTTCGCCCTTGTTATTTCTCTCATAACCTCTTGGCTCAGGTCATTCTTAATTCTTCTCTTAAAGAACTTATCCCATTAATTTTTATATTAATTTCTCCAAAATTGGAGCTTAATGGATTGTAGAGTGCATAATGTTGACTTCCATATAAGGTTGACATCCCCTCTCGTCCAGATCATATGTCAAATTCTGAGTTGTGGTACTAGCAGCTTCTAAACAGTTTGTCTTATCAAGGTCTTTGGATCTTCCAGAAGATGAGTTGGAATGAATAATAGAACCTCTTCTATGGTCCTTCCAGGACTCATACGCCTAGTCTGGCACCAGCGACTAGTCCTTCCGTCAAATTACTGGAAATAGTAGCAATCTTTCTAAAAACCAGGAATTCAATCATTTTGAACAACTCTTGGCTGATTCTTCCTCTGTTGTCAATTCCAGAGTTGGATTTTGAAACTCTCCTGGATTTGGCTCCTTTTGCAGATGCACTGACTATCATCATGGATGCTCCTGAGTTTATGACTTTCACTCATAATCGCTCTTTTCTTGCTTGGTAGAATTTGCTTCCTGAGTTCCTTTTCTGGATCATACAATACTACAAACCCTCTGTTTTGGCTACTGAGCTCACCACCAGTAACAGTATTCATTTCGAGCTCCCCTATGCTGAACTATAGCCCAAGTCGCCAAGGCTTTGTCCCTAACACTGAATCCCTCCAATCTTGAGAATATCCTAGATCGGGATATTGTCCTTATGATCTTCGCTTTGCAGCTAAGTTCTTCAAAGTTGGTCCATGAAGCTTCCAGCCTCACCCAGGTTTCACTGTTCCTTCAGCTTCAGCTTCCAAGAAGCCCATATTCATCACTTGCAGGATGCCATTTGCTCTCTGCACGACTGTCTCATCTCTGGCACTTCCCATTGGTATCTTCTTCTGATTGCTTTATTAGGGGGCATGATTTGACAACCCCCATCAAGCATCCCTTGTTCACGGCCAGCCCATATGTATGGTGTTCTTGATGAAGCCCGTCGTCAGGCGCTCAAGACTAATTTTATGGCTCTGGTACCATATTGGGATTACTTGGGGTTATTCACCAACTGCCTCTTTTTATACTGTTGCTTTCCTCCCCACTCCAGGGTTTCACAATTGGCTTCCTCCAACATTTCAATTTTCCCTTCCCCTAGTCACTTTCTTGCAGGGATTTTCGATTGCTCAAAGAACTTGGTTTTGTGTAGGTCTAGACCTCACTAGCGTTAATCTCATATCAATTCCAAAGAGATTTTCATTTCTACTGCAATCCATCCTCCCTCCCCCAAGAGGTGACATAGGCAGAATCATCCCTGTATCAAAGACAATTAATAAAAATAAATATTATAAAACTATATTGGTTTTTTCTATGCATTTATGATCTTTTTTCTAATATTTTTATCAATCTTTTGTTTTAGTTCTTCTTTTTTCCATGGGACTTGGCCTTGTTTTTGTCAGCGGTCCCTCTTTTTATTTTTACAAACTGGGTCCTGGGTACTTAAACCTACCAGTTTTCTATGGCTCAGAGGTCCTTTCTCAGAATTAACCATCTAGATTGGTTCAGAGGTCCTTTTTTGGACTTGACCTAATCATCAGGACATGACCAACTTGATGGTTCATCAGTCCTTCGGGAACTCTTTTGTTTTTTCATTGTTCCATCGCTTTAAGTACTTAGCATTTCAATTTACAACTCTTCCATCCAAGAGATTCAAGATGGAGTAAGCATCAGTCGCCATCTTGGCAATAATTTCAAATGAACCTGAGCACAATGCATCTAGTTTCTTTCTTCTTCTGAAACCATGCGTATCACAATAGGCTACTCTTTTGCCTATTCAATATTCTACTAAGGCCAGTCAGTTCTTATCATCCATCAATTTCGCTCATATCCTTTTCTTCAATGTAGTATTGAATGCTTGAAATTACATATTACTATGGATATTCATCAGTCAGTTCAAGTACTGTTCAGCACTCATCCCTGACGTTGGTTTCACCACCAAGTATATAATTGGTGGCAACGCAGCCTTTCTCCCATATAGCAACTCAAACGGCGTTTTCCCATCGCCATATAAAGACTGATATTGTAAGCAAATGTCATTGAACTCAGTTACATTCCCCTTGCGGAAGTTCTTCCCACGACCAGATTCCTCAGCATCACGGCCAGCATCCCATTAACTTTTTCTACCAGTCCGTTCATCTCCAGCTGGTAGGGTACTGGCATGACTCCCATGGTCCCCATTATTTCATTCAATATCGGGATCACATGAGACGTGAAGTTTGTCCCATTATCGCTAATCAGGACCTGTGGACATCCATGTTAATATCCTACTTGATTTATAATGAACTTCATAGTGCTGGTAGCATCTACTTTCGCCATGGATCTTCATCTCAACCCATCTTGTCAGATGGTCGATGACAACTATTATGTACTTGACTCCCCCTGTGCTCATCATCAGCGGTCCCATTACATCAATGGACACCATATGACAGGCAAATCCAGGGTGGACCAGTTGATATCCAGTTGTATTCTTATGTGGCTTGTGCATCTGGCACTCCACACAACAAGCTAGATAGTCGGCAACATCATAGTTGATTGACTCCCAGTAGTAGTACTGTCAAATATTATTAGTTTTTTTCTCAGGCCCCATGCCCGACAACCTTATGAGCAACTTGAACAATAGCTGCTCTTTCTGACAGCTTTCAGAATAGTAACCACTTCCCATTAAATGTCTTAAACACTTGTCCATCCATGGTCTCGGTGTTTTTTATCACTTTCCAAAGCGCACCTTGGATTTCTCAGGGCTCATTCCCAATTTCTCCATTGACCAATCTCTGGTTAGCTCATCTGCCTGCGGTTATACCATCTGGACCATTGGTAACTGCAATAAGCCATCCACATTCTGTTGAGAAGCCCCCACTTGGTGGACAATCTTATTATAATAAACCTGTATCTCAAGTGCCCATTGGGCCAGTCGTCCTTCTGGTTCTCTCAAATTATGGAGCTAATGCAACGAAGAGTGGTCCATCACCACTTTAAAGTGCATTCCATGGATATAAACCCAAAACTTCTTACAGGTGTAAATGACTGCAAGTCATTCACACTAAGTTATGGTGTAGTTCCTCTCAGCAGCTGATAGTGTCTGGCTCACATATGCCACCAGATGATCATCCCCAAGTTCATCTACTTGGCTTAATACAGCGCAGATCACCATCAACAAAGCATTTGTTTGCATAATAAACTCTAGATCGAGTTTGGATAATCAAAATCAGAGAATTTATTAGGTACCGGTGTAGCTCATTGAAGGGTTCCTGCGCTTCTTCATTCCATATGAATCCTTTCTTTATGATCTTCAACAGATGGAATAAGGGCTCGGCTATTTGGGCAAAGTCCTAAATAAATCTTCTGTAGTATCTGACCATCCCAAGGAACACTTGGATGTCTTAAACACTCTTCAGCACAGCCATCCATTCTATGGCTTCTATCTTCTGGGCTTGCAGCTGCAATCCACTAGAGTTGATCACAAATCCCATATATTCCAACTCTTTTTTGAAGGAGTGACACTTCCTAAGCTTAATCTTTAGTTTAGCTGTGGACAGTCTCTTATATACTTTTCCAAGTGGTGTAGATAGTCAGTAAACGTCCTACTGAACACATTGATATTGTCCAAGTATACCAAGATGCATGACAACTTCAAGTCACTCAGTATAGTGTCCATGGCCCTCTGGAACGTTGCAGGCGCATTACATAGACCCTGGGGCATCCTCGTTGGTTGTTATAGCCCCTGCGTGGTAATACCTGTTCATTTTTTAAACTTCTGCTGGCAATTCGATTTGCTAATATCCCAAGGTCATATTTATTGCAGAGAAGTACTTCACTTCTCCCAATTGGTCTAGTGCATGATCAATTCTTGGTAGGGGATACTAATCCTTCTTTGTAACCTTATTCAGCTTTCAGTAGCCAATCACCACCCAGTTGGAGCCATCCTTTTTCTTCACAATTAGAATTAAACTCACCCAGGGGCTCAATGACAGAACTAGAAGCCCATGCTTCACTAGTTTGCTGATTTCTTCTTCCACTACCGCTTTGGCCACTTTTGATCATTAGATTAGTCTCATCCTGATTGGAAAATTTTCCCCGGTGCCACCTTGTGGATCACATCTCTTGTGCATCTAAATCGTGGTTGTCCTGAGCAAATACTTCCCAATATTTTTGAACCTTTTCGAGCACCTCCTCTTGCTGGCCTTCCAACAGATCAGCGATTTGCTCTAGATCAACCAATAGGTTGATGCTCTTGGTTACCCAAGCTGGTAATTCCATCTTATTGAGGATGAAATTTCCTCAGTTTGGCTGTCAGGATTGCTCATCACTTAGGTCTGAAACTCATAGACCAAAAAATATATATTTAATTTTTATATCTTTTATATATTTTTTGTATTTTTCTTTTGCAATGGGACTTGCAACCTACAAAAAGGTTCAGAGGTCCTTCTTTTCCCCTTCACCCAAACTGGGCCCTAGGTAACTCTGACCTACCAGTTATCATGGTTCAAAATCTTATCCTCTTAAGATTTAACCAACTATTTAGTTCAGTGGTCCTCTTCTAGGACTTGACCAAAATCTCAGGACATAACCATTTAATGGTTCAGAGGTCCGCTGGGAACATTACAACTATTTTCTCTTAGGTCCAATACTTCTGATTAGTTTGACCTTCTTCACCATATGACCAGCAGCGCTGTCTCTTTATGTATAGGCTAGTATTGCTGACTTTGGCAATACTCTTGAAATATTAGGCCTCAATCCCTAATGGTTATTTGTCCAACAGTCCTAATTTCATCTCATATTTTGGCAACTGATGCTTAGATCCTCGTATCTATTAGCCAACGGTTCCATTCAATTGTTCAAATTGTTTTTCTCCTGAAAACGATTTTGCCATTCATTGTCATCTTTAATTACACAGGTCGTTCTGGCTTCTTTAGCTTCATCCAATTTCTCCTGAATTAATGAACTTGTCTCCAGAAACTTCTGATCATTGGTTGAGTGTTATTGAGTCAAACGATTTTCTCCACTATCTTGGATCAAACATTTCCTATTTTGAAAAAACATATTCATTGATATGGCAATCCAATTCTCTTAATTGATTGCTTCCTGTTTTATCCAATGCCTCATCTAAACACTCACACCTCAGGAAAATTTTAAGCGGATCCAATTTCAACCTGAGTTGATCCTGCTATTCCTTGGGATTATTTCCAGTGGGCCCAATTTCAACCTGAGTTGTCTCTGCTGATACTCTTCATCTCAAGTAGATGTCAGGTGGAACTGGTTTTCTTGCAGCACTAGAAATTTACATATCTAGGCTGCAAAACCTTTTCCCTGGTAAAGATTATCTTCAATTTGCTTCTTTTAAGCTCCACTTTTGAATTGGGTGAACGCCAATGAAAGTGATCCACATCACGTTCAGTTTTAGAAACATCTTCATAAGACATCATTCTAAGTTATTTTACTCATCTACACCCTGTAGTAACACCAACTTGTAAAAAATTATTAGATTTAGGTTATTTTCAGCAAACAACCCCAATAAACTTATTACAGCACAGTTTTGGTTCTTGTGCACTTTGTCCGCATTGTATAGTATATGATATTATTGGTTGATAATAGCATGATGACTACTATCCATAGTTAAGTGGAATTTTATATCTCAGCCCAACGCTCGGCCAGTATTCCCGCTTGAAATACTTTAGATATCTTAATCTAGGGATTCATTCCCTCATTCTGCCCAATCCAATCTTCTCTGAGATTTCCTGGTGACAGTCTCTTCAGTCCAACACACATTCAGCAGCAATCCCCAATTGTTTCTCCTTCTTCTCTAGATCCCCACTCAGATCTTTACTCTTTTACCAAAAGAGTCTCCCAATTATTGCACACAGCAATAATATCCTTGAGTTTAATTAACAATTGAAAGCTGATAATAGTTTACTACTTAAACTATATACCAGATTAAAATATCTTGGTAAAATACTGTTTTTGTAAATGCTGTTTTTTATTATATGTGAATTCTAGGAATCTATAGTGGAGATTTGGTCATCTAACCCTCAGTTGACACCTCTTCGATGAAATGGCAGCCATTGCTGTTGAATCACCCATCCTCATCTCAGCAGCGATGGTCTACTCCATCCTGGCTAGGATCATGTTATTTGGACATCCTTGAGACCTAAATGGTAAGAGTCAGAAAAATGTCCCTAACTTTTTTCTCTCAATCCAAGAAAACCAACCATATTTGGCTAGCAACCTTCTTAGGTAATGGAACTTGTTACCCATTAAGGCAGGTCATGCACCAACTGATCAATTTGCTAGTTTCTGCAGCATCACTCGCCTTGCAACTTGCTAATCATTCCTAATTAGTCGGTGATGAGACCCAACCAATCCCAATCAGTACAACTG
The DNA here is from genome assembly GCA_022478985.1 of Massospora cicadina. NCBI lineage: Eukaryota > Fungi > Entomophthoromycota > Entomophthoromycetes > Entomophthorales > Entomophthoraceae > Massospora > Massospora cicadina. The sequence goes on along the minus strand of JAKSZP010008091.1, from coordinate 27,040 downwards.
ATAGTTGATCACTATCAGATGCCCCTATGTCTTTGGCAAATCCGCACAAAGAGATAATAAGTATTTGTCTGGATCAATCCCTGACTGATATGACCTGGCGAATATCCTAAAATCCCCTGAACATAGTTACTTTAAAATTAGGTGTCCACTTATTTCCAATTCACCTCGCATAAGGGAATTGTCCCCTAGCGATTCCTGGTAATCTAGAAGGCTGGGAATATGGGTAAAATGACCAACACAAGGATATGGCTGTAAAGAAGCATCAGGAGATTGTATAAGCCCGGTTGCTTCCCATTGAAGACATCCACCTAGTCCATTATATTGGGTCTATGCTAGATATGGGACTACCCACTGACCAAATGATATGCGCTTTGCCCAACGTTCAGATTTCTGATGATCTAAATCCCGCTGAGATTAATAAAGTACTTTCCTTACTGGAGTCATATGGTGATATTTTCTCCAAATCTGATACTGACTATGGGCATATGAATTAATGGTGCCACACCATTGCTTTTGGTGATGCCAAGCCTATTTGATCCAAGTCTTATTGAAAAATCAAAAGTTGAGGATCTCTGGATGAGGAAGGAACTTAAACAGTCACTGGACGTGGGGCTACTGGTGCCTTCTCAAAGTCTTTGGTCATCTCCACTTCTGCTCATAAAAAGAAGAATGGTGGGCATGGGTAGTTATGAACTACCGCAAGCTGAATAACCTCACCAAGAAGGACAGCTACTCAATCCCGCGAATTGATGATGCTCTGGCCCAAAACTCTGGTTCCAAATTCTTTTACGCCATGGACTTGGCTAGCGGATATTGGTAGATGGACCTTTCTCCGAAAGACCAAGAAAAATGTGCACTTATTTGGAGTGAGGGTCTCTTCCAACCTAAACGACTACACAAGGGTTGTGCAATGCGCCCACATCTTTCCAGCGATCCATGGACCACATCTTTCAGGATCTGAAACTTAGTTGCGTAATTTTCTATCTAGACAATATCACCATCTTCTCTCGAACATTCAATGAGCACCTTTCCCACTTAAAGGAAGTTTTCCAACGCTTTAAGGCCTCTCACATTAAGCTGAATCCCTCCAAATGTACATTCTTCCAAAAGAAGTTGTATTTCCTGGGCCACATCATCTCCTCAGAAGGGATCCAGCTCTCAGAGATGAGGTTGAGGCGATATCCAAGATGCCTGTTCCCAAAATCTTTTGCAATATTCAGGTTTTTTGGGAATGATGGGGTACTATCATCAATTCATCCCCAAATTCACTCATCTCAGTGAGCCCCTTTACAGCTTTTAGCAAAAAACACCCCTTTCCATTAGGGAGCGAAAAAACAGGCTGCTTTATGAAACGTTAAGAAAGCTGCCGCAGTAATGGCCAATCTTGCACCATCCTGACTATAGTAAACTTTTTATGCTGTTTAACAATGCTTCCAATTATCTAGTCAGAGCTATCTTGGCTCAATTGGATGAGCATGGGGTTGATCACCCCATTTCATATTTCAGCAAGATGCTCTCTAAGGCAGAATGCAACAATTGATTCACTGAGAAGGAGTGCCTGGCCATCTTGCTCGCTATTAAATACTACCGCCCTTTTTTATATAGGACCTAATTTTAAGTGGTTACTGATTACTCCTCTTAAAGTGATTACAAAATATGAAAGATCACACTGGGCGGTTGCACGCTGGGCTTTGAAGCTCCAGCACTATGATACGACCATTATACACTGTGTTGTGCAAACCACATGAATGTCAATGGGTTGACTTGGCTATCCATCCTTCACTTAGATAATAGTAAAGCAGAGCGGCTACATGATCTCCTAATGACCCCTAAGGCTTGAGAGGATGAGGACAAAAAGTCCTCAAGATGCTAGCTTGACATCCCCATAACATGAAGGTAGATAATGGGCATATATACAAGAAAGTAGGGGTGAGCTGGTTACCCTACCTCTGACCCTCAGAACAAGTACCTGTCTTTATGGAGTCTCATGCCTTCCTAGGGCATAGCAGAGTGCAGAAAACCTATGAGTAGGTAAAAGAACGCTACTATTGGAAGGGAATCATGAAGTCCATCATTGAAGTCTTGGATGCCTGTCTGACATGTAAAAAGAAATCCAGCTTCAAAATCAAGTATCATTATCAACCCACCACCCCTCAACAGCCTTTCCACACAATAAGTCTCGATGTGGTTGGCTCTCTACCCCAAACTACGGGTGGAAATTGATATTTCCTGGTAGTGATTGATTACTTTACCAAATGGGTTGAGTTTGTGGCTATCTCAGCTCAGATGGCCAAAGCCACGGCCACTTTCCTCCATGTGTATATCTTTACTCGATATGGTTGCCCCAAGTTCAGCTCTGTGATAATGGTAAGGACTTTACCTCCCAAGTGGTGAAGATTTTGTACCTCCATGGACACGCAACAGCTTTTTTCCGCCTCCTACAACCCTTTTACCAATGGTACCATGGAAAAAGCAAATGGGAATATGGTCTCTATATTACGGAAAATGGCCACATTAGACCCCCTTCACTGGGATCAGTACTTACCAAGTGCCCTTATGGTCTACCATATCAGTTACCACCAGATCCTTAAGATGTCTCTTTTCCATGTGTTGTATGGACAGGAACCTGGGGTGCTGGCATTATTAGCCAAAGACATTTTCATTGATAGGACTGACCCTGAGCAAGCCATGAAGAATTTTTCCAAGCACATCATTCAGTTACAATCAGAGGCTATTACAAACTTGGTCAAAACTGTTAAAAGAGAGGGTCAAGCTGCTAATGAGCTCTGGTGCCCTATTCCTTCCTTCCTTCCAAGTATCTGACTTGGTTCTTTATTATCACAATCATATTATCCCTAGAAGGAAGAAACTAGGGTCTATTTGAGAAGGCCCTTTTGTAATCACTTACAAGCAAGGAGAGGAGTACTCCATCAAATATCTTGTTACAGGAGTTACTATCAACCAAGACCATGGCCGATTCCTACAGCCCTATTCTTCCCCAACACTCTTGAGGTGAGCAATATTGGACATTTGCCCTCCCAGCTACAAGATAAGAATGTTGTGGGCCAAAATAAACTGAAAAGGGAAACGTCAGACATTTACAAGTCTGCGATAATGACCCAATCTTTTTAAATAAATATTGTGATTCTATCAGCTAAAAGACCTTTGTTGATTCTCGGTGGAGCCCTGAAATTCAGGTTAACAGTATTATGAATACTAAACAGGTGCTTAGCATGAAGTTGGGCAGTCAAATTGACCTGACCACATGAGGGAACTTGGGGAGACCATTGGCAGTTTCTCCCCTGGCCACATCCAATACCCTTCAACACCTAAGTGAGGACCACCCCTTTTATAGGTATGGTGGAGGTCCCCAAGGTGAAATATTTTTCTCAAATGAGGATTGGCTGAAGTTTATTGTAAGGAGAGTGTCTATGACTCTCCTGTTCCCAGCGGGGAGGTGCACTGTGCACAGAAAAAACGCCAAGGAACTAGTCGCTAGTATGAAAGTTACTAGAGCCCAGCAGAGGGTTCTGGAGCAATAATAACTCAAGTAGAGGAGGGCGATCATTTTTGTGAATAACCAACCAAAACTGACGCGGTGCACAGAGTAAGAAGGTATAGTCATCCCAGGTTGAAGGGAACCTGGGAAGACCAACAGTTCACAAGGGGATAACCTTATCATATTTAAAATTGAAAGGTTAACATAGTGCAAGACCTCTGAAAAGAGGTCCGGGCACAGGATTGTCCAAGATATCATAATGAGAAAATGGTGTACTTAGCGAGGGATTTTATTTATAGGGAGAAGTCGACCAACATAGAAAATTAGTCTCAATATGGAATATTTAAGGAATTTTGGCAAACAATCAATTGAGGGAAGTGGGTCTAAGCTGAGGTGTGCCAATAGGTGCACGCTTCCATTGGGAAAATTACTATATTGGGTAATTGACCAAACTTGGGTGATTGATTGTAAAAACGGCTGACCCAAGCTGGATAATGTGAAAACTGAATGGGTTTCAAAACCCCGTTCACTCAAAAACTGAAGCGAGCCATTTTCCATCATAAAAAAGCTAGTTCATTTTAATGCCCCTACTCTCATACAGGGCCAAACTTTGCTTGCTTCCATAGGACTAACTTGGGCATATTTTGCTTTTACCCAACGTTGATCTATGGTATGCGTGATGTCAGGGAGGCCTGCTAACTTCACCTTCTTGGCCTCCCTGAAAGCATCTTTGTCTCTAACGTTGATCCCGAGGATGATGTCATTTTCCAACCATGACATTTATAAAATTGTTATCTCATGGGTACATTTTTCCAAACAATATCTCCCCATCTAATGTGCAGCCAAAAGGAAGCGATTTTCTGAAATCAATAAGTTACTTATGCATATTACCAAATTTGGACAGTAACAAGCTGTTCCAAGTTGTTATAAAATTCCTTTCAATCCTTGATGCAGTTTAAATACTGACCAGTCAGATATCAAGAGGGTTTGTTTTCTCTTATCCCTAATGTCACCTAATAAAAATATAAAATTCCCATAACCTTTTTAGTTTTAAACAATTTAGTTATCTTTATTATTTTCTGTGGTTCTAATCTTCTATTTTTGGATTTTAGGCAAATAAGCACCAGAAAATTTTTCCCAATGCCAAATATCTAACAGTGTGAAATTTTTAAAGTTCAAGTATAAGATTCTCTTATTGATGCCACTCAACCACTTTAAGATCCCATTGACACCATCATACAAAAAGACATCAACAAGACAGGAGGATTGTATAAAGTGTTAAATATTATGTGAAACAAAGGCCATGTTATGATCTAATATCAACCATGGCAAAGGATTAAACAATGGAGCTATGGCTCCATCACCAAAATTGAATGGGATGGTGGCTACTGTCAAGGACCAATATACAACAAATACATACCCAATGATTATGTAGATATTGGCAAAGATGCAATGTAGATGTTGGAATTTTGCCCATATTCCCAGCCTGCTAGATTACCAGGAATCGCTAGGGGATAATTCCCTAATGCAAGGTGAATTGGAAATCGGTTGACCCTGATTTTGGAATAACTATGTTTGGGTAGTTTAGGATAATCTCCTGGTCAGATCTATTGGGAATTTATCTGGATGAATACTTAAGTTCTTGTCAGGTGGAGTTTCTAAAAAAAGGGCATTTGATAGTGATTAACTATCAGGTGTACTGATTGGAATTGGTCGGGTTTCAACACTGACTGATTGGGAATGTAAATAGTAAGTTGTGAGGTGAGTAATGCCTTCTGCAACTAGCAAATCGATCAGTTGGTTTGTGACCTGCCTTAATTGGTAACAAGTCCCATTATCTAAGCAGGTCGGTGGCCAAATAAGGTTGATTCACTTGATTTGAGAGGAAAACTTTAGGTACACGTTTTCTTACTCTTTCCTTTTAGGTCTCAAGGATGTCCAAATAACATAATCCTAGCCAAGATGGGGAAAGCCCATCACTACTGAGATGAGGATGGGTATTCCAATGGTAACAGCTGCCATTTCATTGAAGAGGTGTCATTCAAGGGTTGAGCACCAAATTCCCCACTATAAATCCCTAGAATTTACTAATAATAAAAAGAAGTTTTATCCAGTATATAGTTTAAGTAGTAAACTTTATCATCTTTCAACTGTTCTATTCTCTCTCAGGGATATTATTGCTGTGTGCTATAATTGAGAAACTCTTTGAGGAAAAGAGTAAGGATCTTGGTAGGGATCCAGAGAAGAAGCAGAAACAAATTGGGGATTGCTGCCAATTGTGTGTTGAACTGGAGAAAATGTCACCAAGTATTCTCAGAGAATACTGGTTAGACGGTATGAGGGAATGAATCCCAATTTTGAGACATCTCAAGTATATTAAGCAGAAATACTGGCTGAGTATTGGGCTGAGATCTAAGAATTCCATTCAACTACGGATAATAGTCATCATACTATTATCAACCAATTATATCAATAACAATACAACATGGAAAAATTGCACAAGAACTGAACTTGTGCAAGTAATAAGTTTATAGGGGGTTATCAGCTGATAATAACCAGATCAATAAATTTTTACAGAGTGGTGCTCACTACAGGCGTGTAGTTGAGTAGAAGAACCTAAAAAGATGCCATATAAAGACTAGTTATTAAAACTATGGATGGAGTTAGCCACTGTTAATCAGAATGCCCTAAACTCAGTGGATTATTGAGAATTTGAAGCCTTGAAAGAACGAGTCACCTATATGGAGGAAGGTATCAATAATGTTGTGAGTTTTGGGAACGAGCTACTTGGAAAAGTAACTTTATTAAAGAAGAAAGATGGGGACTTAATTTGAGAGGTCTTATATCTGAAAATGGAGTGGGAAGTGGATCGCGTTCATTTGAGAAGTTCAGTGCTGATATCAAGTGACTGATCAAGCAGGTTAAGGAGCTAAAAACTCACAAATGAATTGTGAGCTGTGTGTGGCAACCAATGCTGAAGACAGAAGCCCTTGTACAATAATTTGGAAGTCTAATACCCCAAGAAACATGCTTCCTGACTTTGCTGCCATTTCAGAGATGATGCCAAAGTCACTTCCCAAGTAAGCCATGTGTCTAAACCTAGAGAATCGGCTAGAAATACCTCAGAGTAATTTAAGGCAACACCAAAATTGCTGACATTCCATCAGGATAATGCCCCAGCATTTTTCTGACTGTTTGATATGACTATGTATGGCTACAGTGATCATCAAAAGGCGTTGACGGTCATGAATTGCCTAGACAATGACTGTCAGAACTTAATGTTGCCCCACCTGGAGGGGGACAGCTGGTCATAAGCAGAGGCCAAAGCAGCCATAATGAAGAAATTAAGGAGCCTGACATGCATGTCAAAGCACAAGTAGGAGTTAATGGACATCCAGTCTCATAAAGATGAATTAGAAGCAAGATTCATGAATTGGTTCTACCAGGAATTGCAAATCCTGGTCGGAGCAAGGGTACTGGATGACTTCAATGCCAGAATCACATTATGAGTGGCCCTTTGGCCCTATCATGATTTAAAACCAAATGATGTCTTCTATGTTTGTGATGGAAATTACTAACTCTCAAATGGTAGATAATTTGATAATCTTGGGAGCAATCTTTGATGCCCAAACAGAAGTTTCAAATCCAACCCAGTACTCAAAACAAATCCCACAAAGGATAATGAAGGTGCTAAAGAGATGAATAACTGAACTGTGCCTGGGGAATAAGCCTGAAGATTTCAGATGGATTCATAAGAAAGAGAAGGTTTACTACCAATGTGGAGGAAAGGGACATGATTCAGTACAAGCAAGAAGCTGAAGGATCAAATCAACATGGTCCAAGCAAAAGGGTCTGCTGCCACAATGGAGTCAGGAAAAGGTCCCGCGTCCTAGACGTAGAATAGTCTAGAGATGTGTAGAAGCCTGTTCCTCATGATATCATGAACGAGGAAATGACATCAGTGGTCTGTTCGTGGACAAAGACATAAAGGATCCACTGTATCAAGTGGTCAATTTGGACGCTATACTGAGCGACTTGAAATTGTTGTACATCCTGGTGTACTTGGATAATATTAATGTATTCAGTAGGACATTTATTGACCACTACACCATTTGGTAGAAGTATATAAGAGATTGTCCACGGCTAACCTGAAGATCAAGCTGAGGAAGTGTCACTTCTTCAATAAAGAGTTGAAATATCTGGGATTCGTGATCAACTCTAGTGGATTGCAGATGCAAGCCCAGAAGATTGAAGCTATAGAATAAATGGCTGTGACAAAGAGTGTCTGAGATATCCAAGTGTTCCTTTAGATGGTCAGATACTACAGAAGATTTATTTGGGATTTTGCCAGAATCATTGAACCCTTATTCCATCTGTTGAAGGATCTGAAAAAAGGATTTGTATGGAATGAAGAAGAGAAGGAATCCTTTGATGAGTTACGCTGGTACCTAATAGATTCTTCAATTTTGAAATATCCAAATTTCAATCAAGAATTTATTATACAAAAAAATGCTTTGTTTATGGTGATATGCGCTGTATTAAGCCAAGTAAATGAACTTAGGGATGATCATCTGGTGGCATATGTGAGCCATACACTATCAGCTGTTGAGAGGAACTACACCGTAACTGAGCAGGAATGCCTTGTGGTCATTTACACCTGTAAGAAGTTTTGGGTGTATATCCATGGAATGCACTTCAAAGTGGTGATGGACCACTCTTCGTTTCATTGGCTCCATAATTTGAGAGAAACAGAAGGACGACTGGCCCAATGGGCACTTAAGCTACAGGCTTTCAATTATGAGATTGTCCAGCAAGTGGGGGCTTCTCAACAGAATGCAGATGGCTTATTGCAGTTACCAATCGTCCAGATGGTATACCAACAGGCAATTGAGTTATTCCAGAGAATGGTCAATAAAGAAAATGGGAACAAGCCCCAGGAAATCCAAGGTGCACTATGAAAAGCGATGGAAAACACCAAGACCATGGATGCACAAGTGTTTAAGATTAATAATGGGAAGTGGTTACTATTCCAAAAGCTGTCAGAAAGAGCAGCTATTGTTCAAGCTGCTCATAAGGTTGTCAAGTATGGAGGCCTGAGAAAAACAACTGACCATATTCGCCAGTACTACCACTGGGAGTCAATCAACAATGATGTCGCAGACTATCTAGCTTGTTGCATGGAGTGCCAGCTGCACAAGTCACAAGAACACAACTGGATACCAACTGGCCCGCCCTGGATTTGCCTGGTATATGGTGTCCATCAACGTGATGGGACCGCTGACAATGAGATTAGGGGGAGTCAATTACATAATATTTACTATTGACCATCTAACAAGATGGGTCGAGATGAAGGCCCTGGAAAAAGTAGATGCTACCAGCACTGCAAAGTTCATCCTGGATCAAGTAGTATAATGAAATGGATGTCCGCAGGTCCTGCTTAGCTATAATGTGAAAAACTTCATGTCTCATGTGATCCTGCAGTTGAATGAGATAATGAGGATCCAAGAAGTCATGTCTGTACCCTACCAGCTGGAGATGAACGGACTGGTAGAACGAGTTAATGAAACGCTGGCCATGACGCTGAGGAAGCTGGAGACAGAAAGAACTTCTGCATGTGGAATGTACCTGAGTTTGGTAACACTCACCTACAATATCAGTCATCATACAGCGATAGGAAAAATGCCATTGAATGCTATATAGGAGGAAGGCCGTGTCCACTGATTTTATATTTGGTAGTGGAACCAACATTGGAAATGAGTGCCAAACAGTACTTGAACCAACTGATGAATATCCTGATCAAGATGCAGTCACAAGCATTTGATACTACTTTGAATAAAAGGATATGAGCAAAATTGATGGACAATAAGAACTGACCGGCCTTAGCAGAATATTGAATAGGAAAAAGAGTTGCCTATTGCAATATGCATGGTTTCTGGAGAAGAAACAAAATGGATTTGTTGTGGTCAGGTCCGTTTGAGATTATTAACAAGATGACAACTGATGCCTACTCCATCAAGAATCTCTTGGATGGAAGAGTTGTAAATCAAATCAATGCTAAGTATTTAAGCAATGGATCTATGAAAAAAGACAAACAAAAAGAGTTCCCAAAGTACTGATGAACCATTAAGCTGGTCATGTCCTGATGATTAGGTCAAGTCCAAAAAAAGGACCTTTGAACCAATCTAGATGGTTAAGTCCGAAAAAAGGACATCTGAACCATAGAAAACTGGTAGGTTTAGGTACCCAGGTCCCAGTTTGGGGGGAAATAAAAGTGGGACCGCTGAATTGAAACAAGGTCAATTCCATGGAAAAAAGAGAAGAAAAAAATAAAAGATTGATAAAAATATTGGAAAAAAGATTAAAAACTGCATAAAAACCAATATATTTTTATAATTCTTATTTTTATGATTATCCTTGGTATGGGGATGATGCCACCTATGTCGCATCTTGGGGGAGGGAGGATGGATTGCTGTAGGAATGAATAGCCCGTTGAAATTGATGTGAAGTCAGATGCTAGTGAGGGCTAGAACTACACAAAACCAAGTTCTTTGAGCAGATGCAGATCCCTGCAAGAAAGTGACTAGGGGAAGGGTAATGAAATGTTGGAAGAAGCCAATTGCAAAATCCTGGAATGGGGAGGAAAGCAACAGTATAAAAAGAGGCAAATGGTGAAAAGCCCCAAGTAATCTCAATATATGGTACCAGAGCCAGAAGATTAGTCTTGAGCACTTGCGATGGGCTTTGTCAAGAACACCAGACATATGGGCTGGTAGCAAACAAGGGATGCTAGATGGGGGTTTCTGAATCATGCTTCCTATCAAAGCCATCAGTGGAAGATACCAATGGGAAGCGCCAGAAGTGAGATAGTCATGCAAGGAGCAAATGGCATCCTGAAAGCGATGACTATGGGCTTCTCAGAAGTTAAAGCAGAAGGAGCGATAGAGCCTGGGAGAGGCTGGAAGCTTTGTGGCCCAACTTTGAAGAACTTGGCTGGCAAAGCAAAGAGCACAAGCAGCGGTATCCCAATCTAGAATGTTCTCAAGATCAGAGGGATTCAGTGCTATGGATAAAGCCTTAGTGACTTAAGCCCTCAATTCTGCATAAAGGAGTTTGAATTAATACTTTTGCCAATGGTGAGCTCAGTAGCCAAGACAGCGGGTTTGTAGTATTGTCTGAGTCAGAAGAGGAACTCAGGAAGCAAGTCTGACCTGGAAAGGAAGGAGTAATCAAGAGCAAAGGGCATAATTTCAGGAGCATCCACAATGATATTTGGTGCATCCGCAAAAGGAGCAAAATTTAGGAGAGTTTCTAAGTTTGACTATGGAATTTATGACAGAGGGAGAATCAGCTGTAAATTGTTCAAAACAATTGCTAGCCTGGTTTCCAAAGGGTTAGTTGCCATTTCCAGTAATTTCACAGAAGGACTAGCCGCTGGTGCCAGACTAGGCATATGAGTCCTGGAAGGACCATAGAAGAGGTTCCGTCCTGCATTCTGACTTATCTGCTGGAAGAGCTGAAGATCTTGGTCAGTCAAACTGTTGAGTAGCTGTTGGTACTACAACTCAGACTTTGACATATGAGCTGGATGAATTGGGATGTCAGACTTATATAAAAAACAACATTGTGCACTCTACATTCCATTAAGCTCCAATTTTGGAGAAATTAATCTCAAAATTAATGGGATAAGCTCTCTAGAGAAGAAATAAGAATGATATGAGCTAAGAGGTTATGAGAAGAAGATAACAAGGGTGAACATAAATAGGCATTCTTAGATTGGGCTGTGAAACAAACATCAATGGCAAGAGTCTCCTGTTGAGGATGAGGAGAAAATCAGGAAATTGAGGACACTGGACCAAGAATCCTGAATATGACAGCAGGTCATATGCCCTTATGGGGAAAACCAGATCCCAGGATTAATATCATCACGAGTAAAATTGATCAGCCCAGCACAACAGTAGATCGTGGAGTACGTGACTGAGTAGGCAGTAGCAGAGAGGAAGAGGAAGAGAGCCTCACGCTGAAGGTCATCCCAAGCAGCGTTGAGTATTGATGATTGTACTCCTCTTGAGCAAATGAAGTATTTGACTGAATGTCTGAAGTGGTGTTCTCCTACCCCTGTCCTTTTCTTGCTGGAAATCTAGGCAAGAGGGGGATATGTTGGGATTTTTGCCCATATTCCCAGCCTTCTAGATTATCAGGAATCACTGGGGGATAATTACCTAATGCAAGGTGAATTGGAAATCGGTTGACCCTGATTTTGGAGTAATTATGTTTGGGGAATTTTAGGATATTCACCTGGTCTGATCCTTCAGGGATTGATCTAGACAAATATTTAAGGTCTCGTCAGGTGGAGTTGAAGACAAAATAAGGGCATCTGATAGTGATTAACTATCAGGTGTACTGATTGGGATCAGTTGGGTTTAATCACCAACTGATTGAGAATGTAAGTAGTAAGTTGTGAGGTGAGTGATGCCTTCTGCAACTAGCAAATCGATCAGTTGGTTTGTGACCTGCCTTAATTGGTAACAAGTCCCATTACCTAAGCAGGTCGGTGGCCAAATAAGGTTGATTCACTTGATTTGAGAGGAAAACTTTAGGTACACGTTTTCTTACTCTTTCCTTTTAGGTCTCAAGGATGTCCAAATAACATAATCCTAGCCAAGATGGGGAAAGCCCATCACTACTGAGATGAGGATGGGTATTCCAATGGTAACAGCTGCCATTTCATTGAAGAGGTGTCATTCAAGGGTTGAGCACCAAATTCCCCACTATAAATCCCTAGAATTTACCAATAATAAAAAGAAGTTTTATCCAGTATATAGTTTAAGTAGTAAACTTTATCATCTTTCAATTGTTCTATTCTCTCTCAGGGATATTATTGCTGTGTGCTATAATTGGGAAACTCTTTAAGGAAAAGAGTAAGGATCTGAGTGAGGATCTAGAGAAGAAGTGGAAACAAATTGGAGATTGCTGCTGACTGTGTGTCAAACTGGAGAAACCGTCACCAGGGTATCTCAGAGAAGATTGGATTAGATGGTACAAGGGAAAAAATCCCTATTATAAACATCTCAAGTATTTTGAGCAGAAATACTGGCCAAGCGTTGGGCCAAGATCTAAGAATTCTATTCAACTATGGATAATAGTCATCATACTATTATCAACTGATTATATCAATAATAATACAATGCAGGCAAATTGCACAAGAATTAAATTTTGTGAAAGTAATAAGTTTATAGGCATTGTTAGCTGATAATAACCAGACTCATAAATTTCTACAGTAGATGAACATTATATTAAGCCAATATTTATAATTTTCTATAAAAGGCAACCATGGAACAGCTCAGTGTCATATACTTCTATTGGTGCTGTCATGAGATTCAACAGTGTATAAGCTGCAAGGCAGTACTGTTGATTATACTGTTATATACCTGGGCTCAAAATTTTTTTCTCTAGGACAGGCATATGCCATCATCAGTATAATTTGGTCTTTACATGGTCTTAAGAATAAAAAATTGATACTTCAAAATTGATGGGTGAGAAACCCTTCAATGTTACTGCCTTAGCAGAAATGAGATGCATGAGAGAACTTCATCCTGTATTAGCTAGATCTCAGATTATAAACAAAATTTCAATGTTATAAAGAAAAAGATGAAATCTTGAATATTTTATAAATTATGTATAAAATATGTAGTATATCATATTTTTATATATTTGAGGATGGCCAACCAGGGGACAGACACATCCGATATGTAGGGAAGAGGAAAATGGAAAGCAGAAGAGGGAAGAGAGCGCAAAATAAAGGAAGTCAAAAGATATGGCTTGGCACACTTGGGTGTGGGTAGGAGCCACGGGTGGTGGATGACTAGACCTGAAGTGGCATAGCAACTCAGGGGTTAGTAGGGTGTACCACCTATGAAGACTGTGAGGTTTTCAATGTCATAATGAAGGAACCATATTGGAATCCAGTTGCCCATCTGTTTCTTCCATTTGTGTTGGAGTGATCCAAACAGCCAGGCTTAGAAGTGGTCAGCCAAATGGCTGTGGAACTTGACGATGGCTTGGTTGAAATTGTGGAGGATCACATTGAAAGCATCGAGGGTAATTGTGTGAATGGACCATATTGCAATACTCACAATTAGAGCCCTTAGCATCTGGGGGATAGGTGAGGCCATGTTGAGTGACAGGATATCGCGGAATAGTCGAAATTCAGCTGTTGGTGATTGTTAAAACAAGTGCATCATGTTGGCCCAGATATGCGTGGATGGCGGGCACTCTTCCAGGCGGTGTGCTAGTGTGTTGGGTCAGCCGCAGATAGCGCATGTCTTGAACATTGAGAAAGTGCGGTCAGCTGTTCTAAACGTATGGCGCATGTAGCGCCACACTGTGGAGCACACTTGAGGGGATAAGAGGGGGAAGGTGACGAGGTCCCACACCTGCTTTTGGGTGCGAAAGTCATATGGGACATCTTGGTAGTCTAGGTAGTCAATCTGGGAAAGAGGAAAGGGTGGTAGTGGGGCAGGCGCGTTAGACACTGTTTGTCCCATGTGGAGTTGCACGTAACCAGTTTGAGGGTGAATTTCTTTGGATTTCTGTGCATAGGAGAAACTCCAATCCCCTTGTCTTAGGTTGTACAGGATTCATTTGAATAGCGGTTGGTGTTGTGCAGTCCAATGGCGGTTGGATGTGTTGCAAAGTATTTCATTAGAGTTGCAAGGTTGGAAGGGGACCTCAGATGTAGTGCCCTTGCGAAGTTGGTTTGGGCTGCCTTAGCCCAGTGGGGGGATGGAGGGTTGGGTGGTGTTGCGAGAGCTACCCATGAGCCTAGGATTTGCGTTGCTCGTTCCATGAAGTTGAGCAGCCCCATCCAGCCTTTCTTCCATGGGCCGTACATGGTATCCAGCCTGACAGGTGCGCGATAACCAGACCATAGCCAGTTCTGCAGGAGCTTGTAGACTGCGTTGGTAAAGTTGGTGGAGAAGGGAACCGCGTGGGCAGCAAACCATAACTTTGACAAGATCAGGGAGTTGGCTAACACAACTCTTCCTGTTAAACTAGCTTTACTCCTCCCCATACATGTCATTCTTTTTGTGATGTTGTCTAAAATGTTGGTTTCAATGGTGTCAAGTGCATATCCACCAGCTTCAAGCCATATGCCCAGATGATGGACTGGGTTGGTGGCGGGGTGGTGTGCAAAGGGTAAACACAATGGTTTTGCTGGCTTGGATCGTTGTTGTGTGGTTGGATGTGTGGTTGGTTGGTTTGTGTGGTGGTGGGAGAGTGGCTCAGTTCAAACTGAATTTGCCCATAACAATTACCTCTGTTTTTTGTTTGTTCAGCATGGCGTTACTCACTGACTCATACTGGTGAATAATGCGCTCAATCTCCCTGGCATCCCTATTGCCTGAGACTAAAACAATGCAGTCGTCAGCAAAGGCGAGCATTTTGGTTGGTAGTTGTCCCTCCAACCTGATTTCAGGGAGCTTTGAGTTTGCAATGCGGAGGAGAGGTTCAAGGGTAAAATTGTATAGTAGGGGGCTAAGTGGCTCACCTTGTTTGAGGCCCCTTTGGGGGGGTGATGGTGTTGGTTAGGAAACTTGGGCCTCTGATTGCAAACCTGGCTGAGCGTGTTAGGAGGAGCGCCCAGTTTATAAAATGGGATGGTAGGGTGAAAGCCTTTAGACACTGTTCTAGGTAACCCCAGTGCACTTGGTCATATGCTTTCTTTTGGTCCAGGAAAGCAAGGGCGCCTGTGGGGTTAGCTTGGCAGATGTTGGCAATTGTGTGGATGTTATCCAAAATTGAGCGATTTGGGATGAAGCCAAACTGATGGGGGTAGAGGGCTGTCTGAGCAATGCAACCCAGACGCTTAGCTAAGATTTTAGTTGGTATTTTGGTGTCAGTATTGGTGAGAGCAATTGGATGCCAGTTGTTTAGGTCTGCCTGGTCTCCTTTTTTGAAGAGTGTGACCACATATGCATATTGGCCGCCAGGTAGAATGGTTGTGTCTTCCAGGCACTTGTTCATAGTTGCCAGTAGTATTGGTGCGATATATTCAAAATATTTTTTTAAAAATTCCTATGGTAGGCCATCAGGCCCAGGGCACTTGTTGCACGAAGTTGATCTTATTACCTCCCATATTTTTCTTTAGTGATGGGTGCAACAAGGTCTGGTTGATCAGCTATAGTGTCAATATTAGCGGATGATAAAGATTTTTTTCTCTAGGTGATGAAAAATCCGCCATGTACAGGTCAGTGTAAAATTGGTGTAATTTAGCTGATATTTTGGATGGTATGAATGCCAGTGTGTCATCTGCTCGGCAGACCTGTGTGCAAGTCACTGATGTTGAAATTGGTTTAAAATGGCGGAAAAATTGGGCCATGTGAGTTTCTCCAGATAAAATGTATTTAAATTGTAGCATACTTTGGTGTAGTGCTGGTGTTTTCTAAAGAGGGAGTTTACCTGTGTGGATAGCTGGAACCACAGGCAGCCCCATTGGGGGGTGTATCCCTCACAAGGTGTGTTGTTTTCTAAGTGCTGAAGCTGTCTGATAGCCTTGTTGATTATCACGGACATCACGGCTGTTTTTCTGGAGTTCAGGTGGCAGGCTTTCTTGGTTGCTCAAGCCTTGAATATTTCCCATTTGGCAATAGGGTTCCCATTGGGTGGTCATCTTTCTTGCTGTGTTGTTAGCACTGTCTTGATCCAAAATTTAAGCTCCAGAAAATGGATGGTGCTTGGGTGAACTCTGTGCCAGGTTGGAGGCTTTTGGTATTTTCTAAGGATGATAACGCTATCAAAACCATAAAGTGGTTGGAGAAAGGAATAATTGTTGTTGTAAAATCTGATACCCAGTGATGGAAGTCTATAGGGGTGAGCATCATGTCAATCTGGGTCATTGAGACCAGCAGGTTATTGTTGTGGTGGGGCCTCATCATGTTGGCCAGGGTGGGGGCTTGTTTGGGAATGGTGTCACATAGGCCCAGCGTTGCCTTTAGTATGCATAATTCTGTGTGGCTGCAGGGTATAGCCTTAGACTTGGGCCAGTGGTCAGTAATGGTGTTAAGCCAGCAGTTGAAATCTCCCACAAAAAATATTGCCTCAGGGAAAGGGATTGAGCTGATATTGGAGAAAAATTTTTGGCAGTTGTTTGGATCATTTGGGGCATACACATACACCATGGTGAAATTTTCTCCATTCCACTTGAGATCCGCTAGAAGCAGCTGTCCCTTCAGGTGGGAGGATGTGCTTCAGATATTTGCTGGGGGGTCACAATTTGTTTGAATTACCACCCCACAGTGGTACATTTAAAAGGATTTGGCCGGAAGGGGCATGGTTGACCATGACTCCTCCTCCCCCGGTGGACAGTGGGGTTCTTGGATGGCCAAGATATCCACAGGGATATTGTGCAGAAAAGCCATTTTTTGGCCTGGGATGTGGGGGCCTTGGCTCCCACAATGTTGAGCATCCCTATATTGATTGTGGTAGTCCACACATCAGGAACGCTGGGGCAACCCACTGAGGTCACCCAGTTCCTTATTGCAGGTCATACTGTGAGTATGGGGCCAATTAGCCATATTGGTTCCAGTGTGATGGTCGGCAGTTGTAGTACTGGTTTTGTTCAGTTTCTTCTGGCTCAGATTACTCTATGGAGTTTGGGTCTGGCATGGGTTGGCTTGTACCCCATTAGTGAAAAATTTTCCACTGCTTGCCTGTGGGTTTGATGGGCAGAAACTAGGTGTTAGGGTGATTGGGTTTTGTGCATGAGTGTTGTCACATTGTGATTGGCTGAAATGGTCTTCCATATCATCACTGATCATACATGATTGGCTGGGAGGATCCACAGTGGTGCAAGGTGGATTTTCTCCCACCTGGTTAGAGGTATTTGATTGGTTGTATCCAAAAATTCATTGTTTTGGTTGCATTGGGTTATATGTGGGGGATTTGATTGGTTATTCCACTGTGCTGCCATGGCATCCACCTGAATCTGTTCCAGGAAAATTGTGGTGTGAGTTTGGGTCTTGGCAGAACTCGCAGCCTGCTTGCATGTGGTCTGTGCGCAACGGCGGTCCTTGCATAAAATGGGCTCGACCAAGGTGACATCAGCTCTTTTGCCCCAATAGAAGGTGAAAGTGGAGTCCTTAATTTTGCCAAAAGTTGGGCTTGTTTTATCCATATTGTCCTCACAAAATTCCAGTGCTTCAATCCCACACTTGATAGGGCATGCGTGGTCTTTGTGGCCTATAGCTGAGCAGAATTCGCAGATAGGTGGGGTGTGTTCCAGTGTGATACAAAAGGGGCAAGATATGCTGCCATTAGGGAGGTTGATGGTCACCGTGCAGGGAATGAGGGTGATATCCTCTACCATATCCTGATCAGGTTCTATAAGGGCTATTGCCTTCCCTGTACACAGGTGGGGCAGGAGGGAAAATTTCTCAAATTCAAACTGTTTGATTATGCCATAACCTTTGAGGCCCCCGTGGAGCTCATCCGTGAGGACATCACAGTGCACAGTGCTCAGAAGTTGGTCAAATATGATGAATAGGTCATTTGCCTCATTCCATCATGTACACTATATGGATGGTGCAGTCTTCATTGTTAATTTTTATGGAGAATATGATTTTTGCTGCTTCTGCCACTTCTTCCATGGACATGAACCTGACATCCACCCATCCTCTATATAAATTTTTATAATTTACTGAGACAGTATTCAGGAAAGTTGCAGAGAAGGCCTCCCCCATTTTTTTCTATAATTTGAGGGAAGTATCACTGACCATAATTCTAAGGCTGTGCTCAAGAGAGGACAGGGGTTGGGAGTATTCTATTTTGGTATATGCGCCCATTTTTTACAGAAATTGTAAAACTCTGGGTGCAGCGCTGTACTCACCCTTTTTGGTGGAAGGGTGTGTCAACATTCCGCTGGGGCATTTTTTCCCCAGTGGGTTGGGGGGCTTTGGGCTTTTGCGCTGGCCACTTTCACCCAACTAGTGTTGTTGCAGACAAATTTGCTCATATTTCCTGGTTGATTGTCAATCTCGGAGAAATTGCATAGAATCATGTTACTAAATGTGATAGTAACAGGAAAGAAAAGCTTGTAGTATATCATAAATATATAAAAATTAATTAATTGATTAATAAAAAATGATATTTATATAATATTACCATATTTATTTAATTATACTTATGTAATAAAAATATTAATTATGAATTCCAGTGAATATTTAAAAAAGTTACTTAAACTAAAAAATAGAAAATAGAAAAAAATTAAAACCATAATTTTCTTTCAAAATTTTAAATTTAAAAATTAAAAATTTGTACTAACAATAAAAAAAATTTTATATATTACCAAAACTAAATATCTATACAAATACAATAATTTATTAAAAATTTACCTATGTAAAATTAAAATAAAAAGTGTGGGCACTCATAGTATTTAAATATATTAGAAACTCATCATCTTTGGGGCTAACCCTGGAGGTTGAAGGTATGCAATGTGGGTTTATCAGGGTAAATCTAGGCATTGCACAGTTTTACTACACATGCATCACAATTTGATATTAAAACTTTAAAAGAAAATAATGTTATATACATATTTTATATCTTAAATATGTCACACCTATATATACCTATATATATATATCATAGTGTAAAAAATCTTTGACTAATATTTTACTGCAAATATAAAAAATCTATAGTACAAAAAGAATATTTTATAATATTCTGAAATATATCTTAGAGAATACTTTATGAACAAAGTTTATGAGTGCCCACACTTTACATTTTAATTTTGCATGAGCAAATTTTTATTAAATTATTGTACTTGTAAAGATAATTAGTTTTACCTCTACCGCTGCCTCCCCGAGTTCGATTCCGGTACTGGAACTTTGGGTAGGGGACAATTATGACTGTTAACGTTGCGCACCAATGCCCCAAACTGAGATAGCGAATAGCAAAGGCGGTCCATGGAGTTCCTAGCCTATCATACGCCGCGCATGGAGGTTTTCCGGATTTTATCTTCCTTTCCCATTAATTTGAATCCCCTTCATCCTTTATCGGTGCGGTATCGTCCCCAGGTCGGCCCACCTCGAATAAAATATAAGATAATTAGTTTTGGTAACATATATAAAAGAAATTATTTTATTATTTTTAGTGCAATTTTTAATTTTTATTTTAAAAGAAAAGTTTGTTTTAAATTTTTTAATTATTTTTCTTTAATTATCAAGTTAATTCTCAGCTAATAAAGGAAAATGATATTTCTGTTTTTAAGAACAAAGCTTTTAGATAGGTTAAAAAAGATGAAAGCTAGGGTAATATCCTGAATTTTAGGATTGATTGTTCATATGTAGATTAGCTCATGGTGAGAGTCCAGTGGAAGCTAGATAAGGTTAGTTAAAACAGAAGGATATGATAGGATAGGTTTTGATTGGACAAATTTAAAATAGAAGTCAATTGTTTAATGCCATACTTCAGATTGGTAAAAGAACTATAAGCCACGAACAAACTCATGATAGGGAATTTTCTTGCAATCGTCTTCGGATGGTGGGAATTGGCTAATTGAATTCGAAGACGATTGATGGTTGGAATAGGAGAATTCAGAGCTGACAGATTTGATATGAGTTTGGGCTATGGATCTACAAGCGTTGAGAAAGGCGGGGTCAACCAACAGGGCCAAAAGGTTAAGTACCCCAGGGAGATCTAATTGATTAGTGAAAAAAAATAAAATTACTAGAAGTAATCATAGAGAAGTAGGCCAATGGGAAATTAATACCATTTGAATGAAACATATGGATCCTTAGAACAAGGAAGCCTATATGAGTTAAGGCAGGTATGATGCAATATAATGATCTAATAAAGTTAGTTGTTAATTAGGCATTAAAGTTAAAATTTGGTTAATAAATGGCTTACACTCGATAGATCAACCTGCGGATCTCCTTCTTGATAATAAACGCTCGCTCCGCTGCTGGTGAGGGATCACATAAGATAACTCGATCAAGAACAGAGGCCTTCTTTTGAAGGCATATAACTGTCAATATAACAATCACAGTACAGTAGGTACAACAAGCCAAAAGCCATAACAGCAGGCATGTCCATCTCCAAATATAACTTTCAAGCTTTGAATTCCCTTAAAGCCGCATGTCAAAGTTCCGGGCTCCTCTCCAAAATTCCCCGAAACTAAAAAGTTAATTGACGTAAAAAGGGCTACCTAATGGCACCAGCATGATGGCGGTTGCGGCGGCAAACGATAGAGCCCAAAAAGTACGCTCTCGGGATGGGGTATTTACCTTGCCATTTATGAAAACCATCTGTAAGTTAGCTGCGATCGCCACATTGAGAAAAAGGTACACCAATAGGAGCCAGTTGACGGCAAAGCTGGAAGCAACGCATAGCACGGGATTAAGGCTAGCTTTGCTCGTCAAATAAATTGCCAAAGCCTTTAAAAAATCCACCAGTGAGATGGCCAGAGTGAATCTTATCGAGAACCGGTCCATGAGGGCTCTACAGTATCGGGTGACGGCCAGGATAATCATCACCGCAAGGAGACCACATAGCCCTCCAACCCCATTCAAAATATCATTTACCAAAATATAGTTTCGTAACTCATCCATGTTGAAACTTACCCCTTGACTTCTATTTATAGCCCAACCTTTGTCCACTGGCTACCATTCAATTTCCACTCTACTTTATTTTCAATTTATAGTAAGCCAAGATCCAATTTAAAATTCAATTTATTCGATAGCCAGATTTAAATTTACATTTAAATTTGCTAATGTAAAACCTCTTCTATCTTCGTTGACGGTTTAACTAAATACAAAGTTACCAACAGTGTCGGTACTTTTTATACTTGGTTTTGTCCGCGGCATTAACCAAATGGACTCTCCAAAGGAAGCGCCTTGTTACGGGTCGCGTAGTTGTAGCAGAACTTATCTGTTTAATTCACATTTTAAATTTTAAAAGGTATCAAATTTACATTCTAATTTTCTATGAAAGGTATCGGATTAATTTAAAGTCATTATGAAAGGGAATAAATTCACATTTAACTAATATTACGATCAAAATCGCATTTATATATTAATCTACACTGATTACATTTAAATTATTAAAAAGGCATGATTGCATTGACATTTACCTCGAGGATCAGTTTTACATTTATTAAGCCACACTAATTACACTTTAACTACATATATATCGTATAACCATTCAAATTAAAAGCAGGCATTCACTTATGGTTGTGATAATTAGGATAATGAGCAATTATCATTTAAGAACAGATCAAGTAAGCCAAATAGGCTGCTGGATACTCAATAAGGTTCGACTTATCCAGCATACGATCCGACTGATTATTACTAGTTTCCAGAAATAACTTGGCCGCCAAAATTTTTTATAATTGACTTGAGAAAACTAGCTTGCACATAGATGCTAATTTGTTTTAGTTAAACGACAAGTGGAGTTACCCGGCGTTGCTAGGGTATATGAGCTCGCACTGACAGCCTAAAGGCTGTGCCAACACTACGCTTGAGCCACTCAAACAGCTTCATTGTTGCCCTCACGGATGGTGAGCTGGTTACCCTAAATTTATTTAATAAGCTTGAAACTCTACACTGATTTTTTTTTAGTTTTGGGTGAGCAATTTGGGGAATTATTCGATAATATTCACCAATTCTCACCCACTCGCCCATTTAGATTGAACTTAGACTTGAAAGTTTCAGATATCAGTATGTATGTCAGAAAATGTGATTTATTAAGTAGATGGCTGACAATCCAATTAACAGCTAAAAAGAAATAATCGAGGCAGGTTGACCTTGGGACAAATATACCACACCAAGATTTTTTGTAGACAGTACAGGTTTCAAACATGGTTGAACAAAAGCTGCACTAGAATGAAAGCAGGAATTACCTTACCAAGCTAACCACCCTCTAATTTACAGCTTATAATCATATTATCATAAAGTTATATGGCACTGATATTTATTGTCATGACTTTCCCCTAAGTATCCATTTTAATATACATCTCCTCTACCAAATCTAAAACTATTTGCCTTGAATTATTTGCAGGAATTTGGGTAGAGGACAATTATGACTGTTTAGCATTGCACATTAATGCCTCAAATAGATAGTGAATAGCAAGGCGGTCTATAGAGTTCCTGGCCTATCAAAATACCATGCATAGAGGTTTTCTGGGCTTTATCCTCCTTTCCCATAAATTTGATTTCCCCATAATTAATGCAATATCGTTCCCAGGTTGGCCCACCTCAAATGAGAATTAAACTACTGCCACATCAAAGCTGATATTTAATATTTGTGCACCACCAAACTGGTATTTATATAATGGTACCAATTTACATTAATCCTATATTTATTAGGTGAAATGAAAATTAGCTACTTAATTGTATAGATCTCACTTTTAACTAATATATGGATCATGTCTACATTTGATATTGTCAGGCAACTAAGGGATTTTAGTGTATTCCCAAATGGGTAGCAGGTGGCAGAGCATAATTCTCAGGGCTTTCAGGATAGTCACCTTGGTGGTCATCATCAGTTGTCCTGGGTGTTTTTAACAAACCACCCAGGGAAGAAGATTTCTTAAAGCTGGAAGATAAGAAACACAACAAGTAACCAAACTTTGGAATCTGATGATTTATTGTGATAAGGACTGCAGGTATTTATACCTGCCTCTAGGGATATTTTGGTGCCTAGAATATTCTAGGGGAATTAAGTGAAATTAGGATAAAAATGAATATTCTATGCATGTGGCATTATTAGTTGAATGGATTAGAACAGAATTATTTATCCATTCAACACTCCCCCTATTCATTTGTATACTGGTAAAGTTTAAGATGATTACCATTGATGGTTGACTGATATAGCACTCCATTAAAGGTTTCTAGGTTGTAGTTTCCATAGGGGAGTACTTTTGTAATTCTAAAAGGCCCTTTAAAATGTGGGTGAGTTTTCTTGGAGTGGGAGTTTATAAGTTCATTTTGGTACAGGAGGACTAGATCTCCTACTGTAAAAACCTGGAGGGCCTTGAGGTGGTTGTCATAGTTGGTCTTCATTTGATGGGCATGATCCTGTACCAGTTTCTCCACGTCAGATCATTTTAAGTGGTGGGTTGATGGAAAATGGTTGCTGAGTTGCTTGGTTAATGGGTTGGGCTGGAACTTTATTTTAAACAGTAGTTCATATGGTGTAATCTTGGTAGTACTATGGATTTTGGTTTGGTATGCCCAAAGGATGGTGGGTAAGTATTCAGGCCATTTATCAGGGTTGTCTGTGGTGCTCTGTTCCAGGGCATGCATCAGTGTTTGATTCATCCATTCTGTTAGTCTGTTACACTGAGGGTTGTATGCTGTTGACATATAATGGCAAGTGCATACCTGATCAAAGATCTCTTCAATTAATTTATTATTAAAGTGTGATCCTCAGTCAGTCAGGATAAGTTGAGGTGGTCCATAGATATTAAATATCTCTTCATATAGGAACTGGGCTGTGGTAGCTGCATCATCTCAGGTAACTGATTTAGCAACAGCCCAACGGTTAAAGTATTCAGTGGCTACTAGAATATACTTTGATCCATCGGTAGCAACCCTTAAAGGTCCCATAAAGTCAAGGCCCCACATCTCAAATAGTCCATGTGTTGCTATAGGGTTCAGGGGTTTCTGGGCATCTGGTGACTTGGAAAAGACTTGGAAGGTATGGCATGTGGATACGTAGTTGCTAAATTCAGTGTAGGCATTTGGCCACCAGTATACAGCAAAGAATCTCAACCAGGTGGCTTATACTCCAAAGTGTCCAGCATCATCATGAGCCTCCTTTATCCGCTGCACACGTTGGCTTCTTGGGACCACCTGGGCCACTGACCCCTTGGTATGTACATATAGGTTCCCTTCAAATGTTAGAACTTTTGAACACCATTTTTTAAATGATAAAATATCTTGGACATCACTTGGTACTTCAAAATCCTCTAGTAACTTCATATTTGCAGAAGCTCATTATCAAGATCAATCTCCTCCATATGGAAGATTGCTGGTTGTTGGGATTTTTGCCCATATTCCCAGCCTTCTAGATTACCTGGTGTTGTTGGGGAAAAATTCCCTAAAGCGAAGTGAATCAGAAATCTGTTGGCCTGAATTTTGGAGGAACTACATTTGGGGGATTTTGGGATAATCGCCTAGTCATATCCATCAGGGATCAATCTGAATGAATACCTAATATCTCATCGGGTGGAGTGGCTGACGAAATAGGGGCATCTGATAGTGATTAACTATCAGGTGTACCAATTAGGATCAGTTGGGTTTCATCAATGACTGATTGGGAATGAGTAGTGAGTTGCGAGGTGAGTGATGCCACCTGCAACCAGAAAATTGATTGGTTGGTGAAGTGACCTGCCATAATGGGCAATAAGTCCCATTACCTAAGCAGGTCACTAGCAAATTATGGTTGGTTTACTTGGATCGAGATGAAAATGTTGGGGACACGTTTTCTGACTCTTTCCATTTGAAGTCTCAATGATGTCCAATGAAAGAATCCTACCCCAGGATGGGGAAGACTATTGCTGCTGAGATGAGGAAGGGTGATTCAATGGCAACAGCTGCCATTTTATTGAAGAGGTGTCAACCTAGGGTTATATGGCTGAATCCCCTACTATATAATTCCCTAGGATTCACTATAATAAAAACATTGAAAAACACAGACATTAAAATATTATTATTAGTTTTATTAGTAATATTGTCAATTCAGTTATAGTTAGACTATCAGCATCCAGTGTGAAGTTCCATCTCAAAGTTATTATTGCAGAAGGCAATAAATGGAAGACTCTCAGAGAGAAAAGTAGAGATCTGAGCGGGGATCTATAGATGAAGGGAACCACAAATCAGGGATAGCTGCCAACTGTGTGTTGGGCTGAAAGAGACTGTCATCAGGGGATCTTGACAAAGATTGAGTGGATAGTAATATAAGGAATGTGTCAGGGACTGGTGTACTACTGACCTGGTTGGGGGTAGCTAACCATGAGTTAGCATAACCAAGGGGTTTAGCCCAGTATGACAAGGAACTAGAGGTGTCTAGGTATAAGGAATGGTGAGTAAGCTGATATTAGAGTTGCTTAAAGACATGGCTTTAAAAGGAGAAAGTTGGAAGGGCGTTTCTTGTAGGCTGGGGTGGTAGATCAGTAATGATAACACTTTAGTAAATAAACTTTATAGTGTTTGCACTATAAGAATAATTTTATTGACTGCAAAGATTAACCAAATGAATGCCTTGGCTTTATATACCATCCAACTTCCTGGATTTACCTAAGCTTAATTAATTTAAACAGTGCACTATTCTTCTCTGGAGCTTATGGGATTGCAACTTGCATATGATTTTGAAAGGCAGTGGGAATCGTCTCAGTCTCATCATTAATTCGTTTTGGTGCGATTAACTGACTGAATACGATTGCAAATAAAGTAATTTAAATGATTAATTGAATATTTTCACTACAATAATTAATTTGATATGCAATTATTCGATCTAACTTCATCACATATCATATTGATCTGACTGACAATATCTATAATCTTAGGAATTCCACTAATGTCAGGATTTACCCTGACATAATGAATCCCTACAAGTATGACTTGAAGTATTTAATTGGAAGTACAGGCTGAAGCGTTGGGCCTACTAATAGTTTGAACTCAACTATGGATAATAGTCTCCATACTATTATTGGATAATACATTCTATACAACGTGAGGTGCATGAGGAAACTGAACCTGTGCAGTAAAAAGGTTACTGAGTTGATGACCAATAATCAACTCTTAAGTAAATTTTTACAAGTTGGTGCTTACTACAGGGGTAGTTGAGTGAAGAATTTATTAACAATATCATATAAAGAAGAAATGCACAAGTTGTGGACCAAGATTGCCACAGTAAATAAGAATGCCTTAAACTCAGAAGACCATCAAGAGTTTGCAGCCTTGGAAGAGCGAGTCACCAAGGTGGAGGAAAAATAGAAAACATAGTCAACTTTAGGAACGAGTTACTCAGCAAAGTAAACTCGTTAAAGAAGAAAGAAGGAGACCTCGTTTGAGAGGTCCTATTCCTGAAAATGGAGTGAGAAGTGGATCGCATTCATTTGAGAAAGTTCAGTACAGATATTGAGAAGTTGATGAAAAAATTAGAGGACCTGAAAGCCCACAGATGTGCATGTGAGCCCAATATGACCAGTGATGCTGAAGAGAGAAGTCCTCATATGATACTTGGGAAGTCAAATACCCTAAGAAATATGCCACCCGCCTTTAATGCTATTTCAGAGATGATGCCTGAAGTCACTCAACAAGTGAGCCAAGTAGCCAAACCAAGAGAATTGTCCCAAAATGACTCGGAGGAATTTAGAGCAACACCAAAATTGCCAACATTCCATCAGGATAACGCCCCAGCATTTTTCCGACTGTTCAACATGAAAATGAATGGATATGGGGATTGTCAAAAGGCGTTGATGGTCATGAACTGTTTGGACACAGACTTTCAAAACCTAGTGTTACCCCACTTGGAGGGGGACAA